>CM061919.1:134227551-134284556 GCA_031002005.1 Vandiemenella viatica
ATAATCCCGATTAATTTACTTTATTTTACTTTAAATGACGGAAATTATTATATCAAAAACGGATAACTGTCATTTATTTGAATGCTATATTTCGCGATTCGTACATTTCGTGTTAGCTTTCTCTGAGCTTTTAATAAACTTCATTGTTTCTTATCTTTTTATCTTATTTTTTTAACCTATTACTTATAACTGATACAGGTAATATAACGTAAACATATAATACCCTCCTCCTTACATGAATTTTTGCATCTGGTTGTCGTAGATAAATGGAAAGCAATATTTAAATTTAAACGAACATACTAATTATACCTTTGTGACATATAATTGCCTCGCTTTAATTTTTTCCTTGCTCTCCATATTTCTAATATCTCCGCTCATTGCTATTTTGCGGAAATAATATCGTTGTTGAATTGCGAGTTTCACATCGCTTAGACAGTACATACTCATATCCTTGATGATTTAAGTCTAATAAAAAAGTTATCTTAACTCTCATTTAATAGCTAACACATGTATGAAAAAACTAAGAGTATCATATATAATGGTAGTAGTAATTTATCATTGAAAAGCTTATAAGGAGAAACGAATAAGTCATATTAAATGATCTCTTTCGTTATATGAATATGTAACTCTGGTTAGATTATCAGAGTATTCGGTTAGCATTTTACATAAATAAATGCATTTTACTTTAGATGACGGAGACTATAATTTCGAAAACGGATAATTGTTGTTTATTTGACTGATACATTTCGCGATTACGTACTTTTCTCCTTGTTTTTAATAAACTTCATTGTTTCTTATCGTCTGGCAAAAGATTTTTAGGTGATGGTTTAACCTAGTTTTTATAACTGATACAGATAAAATAGCGTAAATATTGAATCCCATTCTCCTTACATGAATTTCTGTGTCTAACATATACAAATAAAATAGCCTAAATATTGAATCCCCTTCTCCTTACATGAATTTTTGCATCTAGTTGTAAATAAACGAAAAGGAAGATGATGGAACAAATGTAATATGGTGGCTGTTGATTGGCGAGTGAAGAGCTGGCACGTGACTGTTCTCTAGGCCAGTGGTTCCCAACAGGTGGTCCGCGGACCCCCAGGGGTCCGCGAGCTATGCCAGAGGGGTCCGCAAAATGCTATTAGAATAAAAAATATATTAAATATATTTCGTATGATAACAAATTTTTTGTTTTGGCCGTTTCCTGCATGAGCAGAGCTTTAGCGAACGGCTAACTTCTGCGTCTAGCAGAAAATAGTTCTGCTGTATGCCGTTAGACTGCGCGCGCTGCCTCTTTGCAGCTGACAACTGACAGTCACTTTACACAGAAATTCGTATTTCAGACGACAATCGGCCATTGTTAATTTATTGCCAGTGCTTTCACAGACCGTGTTCAGTATTCAATATTCTGTATTACAACAGTAGTGTTTGTAAAGCGTTGTTTTTCGCGGAAGCTACAGTTCGTGTAGTTAAAAATGGACCGTTGGTTAAAAAGTGGTTCGTTAAAACGAGAAAGGTCTACAGATGAAGAGGAAGGTAATGCATTTGATGTGCAAGCAAGTAAGTCAGTGACTCTCGAATCGAAGTTATTTTTCACACATATCTACTCAATGCAATCTCAAGTGTAGTACACTTGAAAGACCAATACACTCAGTTTTAATTTTTTCCTGTCATTTTCAGTTCATACTCAATTTTTATTTTTTAAGGAGTTTCTTATACTAAACACCCAGATTTGAAGACAAAGATTTTGAGCAATAATAAAAAATTTAACAATAACAATGATGGCTAAATTGAAAAAGTTTTAAGCTCAATATTTGTTCAATAATGAATATGTCAATGTTGTTTATAAGTACCAAATATAGAAAACGTATAAAAAGACTCTTGATTGGGTTTTTTTAGGTATTTGATACTGTGATATGACAAAGTACCAACCATGCTCGATGAGGGGGTCCTCGAGAAAATTTTGTTGGGAACCACTGCTCTAGGCAATAGCTACTATAGCTATAGACAACATACATATAATGGGATACGCTATTAAATTGTAGTTCTTGAAGTATGTGCGTTGTTGTTAAATGTGATAATACAGTGAAATCAAAGAATTTGGGGAAAAACAATTCAGAAAGCTTTTAGCCAAGAATAAAGATTAGGTTATACTCTAAGTCTACTAGCAAAAAACACTATTAAATAAATAGTAGTAATCGTGGCATTAGTGATTATATTTACGTGTTGAAATGCTGTGAAATAAAATAATTGGCTTTAACTTACGTAGGAAAAGAGTCCGGGATAATTTAAGGGAGCTGCACGTGTGACTAACAGATACTAGAAAAATATTTAGCAAATAGTTTTAACAGCAAAGGAGACAAAATTTTATGAACAGGACTAGGATTGAAGTAGTATTATTTATCTGATAATCAGAGGGAAGCGGAAATTGTGCTAATTATTTTACATATTTATTGTTAAATGGAACAGTGGCATGTGAATTGTTGTTTTGTAGAATAATTGTTTTAAGTTTTTTTCATACAGCTCAAACAACAGAAGTTTTCTAGTGCTTTGAGACAATTATCGGTGTTGACAGTAAATTGTTATGCGTAATAAGCTTTGTTTAAAAAGCTTTGGTTTGATTCGTATATAACACAGGTTAGTGCTATTGTTAACTAAGGTAGTGTATCGTTTATGAAGCTCAAATATCCAAGAATTTAGAGGTCTTGATTACTAATTTTGTGGATTACTCAAGACAAAAAGTGTCCTGCCGCAGTTATCAGTAAAATAGCAGGCTAGGTAGTGTGTATAGTCTTGGTGTAATTGTCTCACATAAGAGCAATCCAGTAAGTAGTTCCTTTAAGTTGTATCTTACTCTCTTAGAGGGAAAAATCGAGTCTGAGATGTGTGACACTTTTCGCTGGTTGTTGGCCAATGGTTTGCATTGTAGTGAATCAAAAAAATATTATTTCTGCGATAAATGTAGTGGAGAGGGAAGACGTGAGCCAAGTAAGCTTTTCCACAGTATTTTCCGCCATTTTTTTGGGGGATAGGAAACTTTCAGAGCAGGATAGGAATTTTTTAGAGCAGGAAGAAAAGATCACAAAGTTAGCTGATTTATTAGGGCTCTTCAAAAAGTGATAGGGACACATGGTGGGGTTAGTGGAGAGAATAAGAAAAAGGAATGTAAGCTAGATACAGGTCGTTGGAAAATAGAGTAAGCCGTACGAAGGTGTATGATTCTTTGGTAATTGTCAGGAGAAGCAGGTGTACTGTTACCAGAGTTGGGAGGGGAACTGTAGCAGGTAGAAATAGGAGACGATAAGGTAATGTAGACTTGTAGGAGTAGATACATGGAAGGAAAAGGAAGAAAACGTTTCTGCTGCTAGTTATTAGCTTTAGGCTCTCTTCTGGGGATTAGTAACGAACCAGCTACCAGGTTAGAAGCTCTTTCAAACAGACTTCAAAATTATGGAAGTTTATAGAGAATATAAGATGTCTTTGTAAAGGTATTTGAAACATATTATACGCCGGGAAAATGTGGAGACCAAGATGCTACTAGAGAAAGATATTAGTACTGTCTTGGGGGTCGTGTCTGTGGATACCACTGGTTTTTGTGGTTACACTATGTATTGTCAACACCTAAATGAAAAGGAAAGTTGTTAGTAAAATGTTTAAGGGAGCCTGCTTCAAGTTGTGATGAGGTAAAGACCGTTTCTTTATTAGATTGAAGGTTGCTAGCGAGGAAATATTGATTGAACATGCATGATGAGAAAAATTATAAATAGTAAAGAAGCTAATGAATTAAAAAACGGGGTTAGAGCTAGAAAAATGTAACTATAAAAAATCCACGAAGTCTGTTTTAAGATTATTACTATTGAACTGAAAGAGCATAATGTACAGAGTAATAAACTCTGGTAGCTTAATAGAGATATAAGAACAACTAGTTATCAAACAGGGCATTAGTTAAAGGAGAAGAGCCAGACAATGACGTTTTTCTTTACGGTTATAGAATATATCATGGAGATAGAGGATGAATTGGTGGATAGGATCTTCATAATGGTTAGAAAACATTATTACAGCATTCACAGCTCATAGTTACGAGTTAATATTGATAGACATCTGCTGTGGAACAAAAGATTAAATCAGAGTCTTAGCTGAATTCTATATCGGAAGTATTATGAGGATGACGAGACTCTTCGAGAGAAATTAAATCCATATTCAGAGTTAACAGGCGAGAGTATAACAGTTATTATTGGCGGGGACTTAAATGTATCAGGTGTGGACTGGTTGGTGATTATGATAAATAATACAAGTGAATAGATGTTTGCAAATATGTTGGGAAAGCCTTCACACAAGCAGTTGAGGATTAAACATGTTGGATATCTTGTTAATAAAGCTCGATTATCATTTTGTGGACCCTCAGATTATAAATGAATATGTGATCATGAAATAGTATAGTGGTTAATCACAAACAAAAATACGTGTCTCGTATATATGCTGTTGGTAAGAGCACATGTTGCAGAAATGAAAAGATATATCGGCGAGGTTTCAATATACGGCAGAAGAGCACCAGCATAGTGTAAAGCAGATTGAAAGAGTTCAAGGAGATAAGAATAGAAGAAGAAATGTTTATTCCAAGACAAGTAATTGAATATAAGTACTGAAACTTTTTGCTGTAATGGGGAAGTGACAAGACTAAAGGAGTTGGTAAGAAGAGAACGCAATAGAGTTAAGAGACAATAAAGCTGTACATTGAAACAAATAAACACTGATTTAACAGCAGCAAACATGGAAGCTAAAGATGAGTTTTTGGAAAGTATTATGTTTGCAAAGGCATACCTGATTGCAAGTATTAGAAATTCCTAAGACTATTTTTAAAAACTTACGGGGGGTGGGTAGGTATCCAGACAATTGTGGATAGGGATGGGGAACAAATTACTGTCTAAGTTACTAAGTAATTTGTTTCTAGAGATTATTCTGGAATATCATTCAGAATAGAAGGAAAAAATCAAAGAAAGAGATTCCCCATATTAGTAGCAATGAGAATAAAAGTCTAGAAATAAATCCTGTAGATATGTTAGGGAAAAAGCATAAAAGGGTTGGTGTAGATAATATTTGTACAGTATAGATTATTAAAGATAGCAGGCTAAGACATAATGCCCTTAAATGTTATATAGATTGCGTTTGGAGACTTGCTGCTTACGAAAGGATAGGAGAAGTTCATAGCAACACCGGTCCATAAATGATGCGAGATAAATTAGTTCGAAAATTACAGGACAATTAGTTTGACATCAGTGGTAAGAAAGTTAATCTTTAACAACATAAGATCTTTCGTGTGGGAAGGAACTGGTTTGAAAAATAGTGAATTAACAAAGACATTCATATGAGTTTCAGTTAGAGGGTTTTACGGAAGTTATAGCAGATTAAATGGATAAGAGAAGCCAAATTGATAGATTGGCATTGACTTCCTACAAAGCATTTGACAGAGATGATGATAAAATAGTGGTAGTTCAGGTAAAAACCATTTGCATGAATAAAAAAGTGACTTGCTGGGTGGAGGATGAAAGCGCATCACAAAAACAGATGGAAGTAAATATAAGATTGCCACAGGTTAATGAAGTATTGTAGACTGCTGTTGATTGCTCAGATGAATATGTAGACGGTTTGTAGTGTGAAGTAATATTGCTTGCAGGTGACAATGTTGTGTAGTAAAATATTTGAAAGAAATTCTGTGATTACAGTGAAGAGAAAGATTTATGCTCGAAGATCGTAGCTGTAAAGATCATGTTTATTATTTCTAAAAGATGAATTTTTGTCACAAGCCATTTATCTTCTTTCATACCTAACCCAAATCGGTGAATGAAGTATTATTTTAAGGTCTCCGCTTTTGGTAACATGATATCGTAAGAAAGGATTTTTTCTCAATTTGACTCTGAAATGGCATATGTATTGACAGTTTACTTCTGGCTCTACGCCACGTCGACGTCGAGGCCAGAATTGAATATAGAAAGTTGTTGGTAATGAAGAATTGTTCCCAAACAACACCGTGTCGGCATAATATGACAGGAAAGCCATCACTCTATCATTCTACCGTCGAACCTCTCTCTTGAAGAGAATCAATTTCCCATAAATCTAAAAACAGAAAAACAAACGAAGGTGGGGGGATGTGGAAAAGGGGGGGGAGGTTAACGAAAGGCAGGTCTTTTCTTCTTTCTTCAGCATGAACATCCGAGTCTTGGTTCTAATAACTTTAGCTGCTCGAGCTCTGCTAGAGCTACAACTTAGGCCAGTTTACGCCCTCAAGGCATATGAAAAAAGAAGGCATATCAAACTGGTGCCAGAAACATTTAAGCAGACTCAAAGCAATAAAACAAAGAAAATCTATATCTATACTAAATAAAACGTTTTTTCTCCAAACGAAATTTATTAACAAATTATACACTAACATAATATGCGAGATGCACACCTTGTGCAACCGACGTAACATTACAGACTAACACACACATCCGTCTCTCTATTACCATTCGATAAGTTCTCAAAATTTCGTGATTACAACTGTTAATCATACCGGAAAAAAATGTCCTGTGCCCCTCCTACAGATTTTCTTGTCAAATTCCGACAATATCGGTATAGGCATTTAGCCGACAAAACGTAACAAAAATACATACTTACTTCCGCATTTATAGTATTATTACTGCAGATCACAAACACACTGACTGCGAATCAACCCCGAGGGATCAATATAACTTAAAAAAGTGTACACCTACAGCATTACAAGACTACCTACGATTTGCCTCGCATTGCACCCCTAAATACCTACAGTTTAACATTCATTCCGAATAACCGACGACCCATGCGTGACTCTTACGATCAAAAACAATTTTTAAAAATCATTATCTCCACGGAGATTTGAACCGGAGACCACGACCCAAACATTAGTAAGCAAGCGCTTTAACCACTGAGCTACCTGACCGCTACCAGAAAAAACAGTACAGAGACCTCCACATCCAACGCGTCTGTCTATCACCGTTCAGTAACTTTTTCGAAATTATAAGACAACATGTATTATTTACACAGATAATTTTTCAACCAAATGTAAACAGTATTTTTCTCGTTGTTTCAAAGGATAAGTGTGCAAAGTTTCATTGAGATCGGAAGAAAAACTGCGGTTTTGTATGAAAAACAAACAAACCAACAAACAAACAAACATACATACATACATCTTTATATATATATCGGATCTGGAATATGGGGCTAGTTACTAGAGGGCGCCACAGACGCAGTGAGCAGCGCCACAGTGACTGCAGTGACATCTACCAGGGGCTACTTAAGGGCAGCGCACAGCACACGGAGCTCTCTTCCTGCCTGACCGCCGAAGCGACATCTCTCCGTTATCTGTCATTGTGTATTGTGAGACTGAGTCTAATAAACCGGATCCTTGCATCCGCTGTGTTCTCGTAGTTACTCTCCACTGTCCGAGGAATAACCATAGCCTACCTTCGCTGACGAGCCATCTGCCTCTAACCGGGAAATCCATTCAATCCGCCCGATTCCTGATCTTTCCCGGATGAATCCGATATATATATATATATATAGGTTATCTTCTTTCCTCAGGTGGGACCCATCGCTGGCCTTAGTTATTTCCTCTTGCCCTCGAGAATCGACGGGGCCGACGAAAAGCGCTTAGGCTACGATGAATTACCTGGAGCAAATTTCTTCTCTCGACGTATAGAATAGGTATCACTCAAGCACCGTTAACACTGTTGTTGAACGCCGGAATACGATGAACCCGTTTAGCTGTCACACACACTCGTAACCGTAAACACTGCTTATTTCCTGACTCAACCACTCGAAGGCGTAGACCCCGCTCACTTGCTTACTCGACCGCTGCAAGCAACGAACTGTATTGACAGTTAAGGTGAGACCGTTTAGGTCCAAGCCGCTAGGCTTCGCTGACGTCGGTGATGAATGATTGTGTCACCGTTATATAGTAGCGTCACATATCACAAAGTAGTAGTCTTTAGATGTAGTCTTTATGTTTTTCTCAGAGCAGTTGTATTCCGGTGAGCTTCCGGGAAGGGGTAATTCAGGTGTTTACTTCAGAGTAGAGAGCTGGAGGATAGCGTAAATCTGGTGAAATAAGAGACAGTTCTTCGTCCAACCGGCTACAACCCACCAACCTCACTATTCACCATATTTTATCTGCCAAATTTTCGCACCGGTCAGAATTTCGTTACAAAATTGTTATTCAAAACTACTATTCGCGAAATTATCGCATGGGTCATCTAATCTTGGAGTAAACTCAATTGACGATGATTCATTGGATAATTGGTTGAAAGAGGTTTCAAAATCCTCCATTCTTAGAAGAGGGTGGTGAGGGGATTTATAAGGAATGTGAGGTAATTCGGTTACAAAGCTTTGGTCAGACCATTGATTTAATATGATGGACTCATGTGGGACCTACTTTTTTGGTGCCAACTTAAGGAGTTTGATGGAGTACGAAGGAGAGCAGCTGGCTTTGTTTTCAGAAATTGTCGCAGAATGGAATCAATAACACATGTGTTGAAGGGGGCAGACTGGTAGTCTATGGAAGCCACAAGGCGGATGAGAGAGATTTTTGATTGGCTAAGGCTTATAATTACGATGACGCATGGATGGATATTGGTAAAAGGATTCGGATTACTACATGGAAAGTGAGAGATTATTATGACCGTAAGATGGCTCTGGATTACAAGCGAATAAGTGTGAAAAATGCTCTTTTGTAGGTAAGAGATTCAGGGATTGGAATAAACCACCAAGGGGAATAATGAACAGTTTACCAAAAATACTGAAGGAATTTAAGACAGAAATTGGTACCGGATAATGAAAACTCATAACATTGGAATGTGGGGCTGTGGGAATATTGTAACCGCAGTGAAAGCACTCCATCGTAATTGATATTAAATTAAATTAAATCAGACCAAAATAAGATACCATTACACAAATACATTTCACTTGAGCTCAAAATGAAGAATACTATCAGCGATGAACAAAGAATTTTAGGGTTTAGTTATTTACAGTCCATTTTATGTGTTGTTTTATTGCAGGCGTCGTCTCTTCTCTTCACATGGGTCGCTGGAAGAAGGTGCATCGGCCAGTTGTCTCCGTCTTCCCTTGTCACAGGCTATAATAAGCAAATAAAAACATTTAAGATCACAGTAGAAATTAGTTTACAGTTGTGAATATATTTACAAATACACGAAATACTCATTCCTGCCAGTACTATAGAGCGATAATCGTCCCTCAAATTTCTTTACATTCAACCACAAAAAAATGTAATGTTATATGCAAAAACTGAATGCTTACAGTCAAAACTAAAGGAATTTTTCCTTTCTCTTTTAATCTCATAATTTCGTAACCAAAAACGATTAAGAGAACAGATCCAAATTGGGTTTAAGGAATGGCAGGTGACAAAGACATTTATTATTTAATTGAAATAAAGTAAATAACACTCCATGTTACTAGTTTACAATTACTAATGGGAATATGTGAAGAATTGTGGTGCGAAGTTAATAACTTGCAATCGCAGACCGCTATTACTAACTTTAAGAATGATATTCTTACCACTGTTTTCGTATTCAAAAGCAAAGCGAACATATCTACTCAACCTTTTATGCTCTGAGTATATTTTGTTACCATTCTCAGTCACTAACAAAACCAGCTCCACCTCATACAAGATGATAAAACGATTCCTAAATCGTTTACCATTCCATATTGGCGAAAAAGCACGTTCAGTTATCACTGTTAATGTAACAACTATAATTTGACAGTAAACAGATGGCCAACTGATTCTACCCAGTTTATATTATTAGTAACCGTGGTAGTATCTGAATTACGTGATCGACGTGGTAATGGCATTTGACATGTGAAACGTGAATTTTTTCCTTTCATCGGATGTTCGCGACGGAAGTGTCAACATTCTGAAGGAATAAAAAAAATTACAGCACTGTTACGCCTTCCAACGTGAAGTGGTTTGACAGCTGTCAAACTGATGTGGGGAGCACGTATGACGTCATCTGACGGTACTTTGAAAAATGTACACATACTGTGCCAAACTCGTTCAATCCTATCTGTTTTCTATTTACAATAGAGTTTCTGCTTGAATTTATTACATATCATTTTAAAATCTATGTCTATAAAAACTGTATATTCTTTTTACACATGAAGATACTGGTGCTACAGTGATGTAATACATGAGAAAATTAGTAACCGTCCGGGTGGCTACATGAATTCTTTCTTCCCTCATGTCGTTACAGACTGCACAAAATTTAGTAGATAAATTTCCTTTCCAACTCCATTTGCCATCCACTACTGTGAATTGCGGAGTGTAGATGTAGAAACATAATTTCCTTTCAGTCTAAAATGAGCTTACAGGTAACATTAATCAACACCCAATGCAGGCAGAGAAATTATAACGAAATTGGTAAAATTCGCAATACGTAGCGTACAAGCACACATAAAAAAATTCTCATTTGAAAGGATTGTTTTGGTTATAGAACAATCCATTATTTATCTTCAACTACGTTAAAAAATAAAAGAGTATTACTTGAGATGCAAAAATGAACTACAATATAATTGATGATTGTAATTCAGTTTTATAGTGCTAAATTACTAATGAGAACATAATGCAGACCATTTCATGTGTTTTTGGCTGACCACAGGCAGAGTCTCTTAGTTTCATATCGGATGCTGACAACATGCTCGTCATCATGTCTCCGACTTCCTTCGATGGGGTCTTCAACCAGGTCATTAGAGGTGGGCGGGAAAGGACTGGAGATACGAAATTCAGCCAAGGCCTATTAATAAACCATCCTGGAATTCGCGTGTAAAACTATGGAAAACGGAAGAATTTTATAAACGGACGAAAAGGGACTAGTACCCATGGCACCCCGAATACCACAGCAGCCATTTTATAAAATTACTCTGACAATTCAACTAATATGATGGATGTAATATCTGGATGTATTACAATTGCAACACCAATTCTTGTGGACGAATGAAAAACATCGGACCTGGAATTCGGGAGTAGGTTCGAATTCCCATCCAAGTATCTGATTTCCAGGTTTCCCGAAATCACTCAAATTCCGGGATGGTTCATTCTAAAGGCCAATGCTGAATCTCTTACTATTCGTGGCATCCACTCCTTTCTCGCTCCTGATAACCTTGCGGTCGACGAGACGTAAACACAAGTCGATTCGGGGATAACGAGAAAATCGACTGAAGCTAAACTATTTTTTTTTTTTCCTTATAGCTTTGTCCCTCGCCGACGTCGAGGCCATTAGAGGTGGGATTGGATTGGGGAAAAGGAACGGGAAGGAATTTGGCAGTGGTTTTTTTGACGGAAGCCTCCCAACATTCGCTTGTAGTGATTTGGAAAGCAAAATTATGCATCTCACTAATTGTCGTCTAACTGTTTAAAAAATACGAACTGAATTGAGCAATAATTGATTTATCAGGGTCCAAATTAGAAGTCACCAATTGTCGGCTAATTTCTTGAATAATGTCAGCTGGATTTGGCAATGTAATTTAATTTATGTAATTATGTTAAACATTTTTTCATAATTGAGTGAGAAACAAAAAGGCGTAAGAAAAGACAATTTCCGAAAGTAAGTTCACGTCCACTTTACGTGTTTGGTTTTTAACTTTTTATAATTGGAGATATCCTTGGTTGTTGCCAGCTGAATGGGGATGCACAAAAGCTAGCTAAACTATAATGTAAAGGCAAGCAAACTAATACTATTTCGGTTATTCTATATGAATGAAACAGAATTTGACTTTAGTTCTTCCATTAAAGAATTAACTTTGCGACTACTTTTAACTACAGCAGTAATTTAAAAATCTGTTCTGTATTGTGTCTGCTTGGGTCTGAAAACAAATAAACAAAGGATTTAATATAGGACTATGAGATTTTAGCTTAAAATCCTATCGTCACGAAACGATTCCTTGACACTATTTACTGAGGATAAAACGTTGAAAATTATGCACAAAATGAGCAGCAGCCTATCTTGTTCTTTTATTTTTCCTTTCTCATTTGATTCACAAAACTCATTCATTACTGTAAAAACCCTACTTCAGGGACAGCGATTTAACAGTTTCATAGGTCATTTCGATCGAGCCCTGCTCAGAAATACGTGATAGATCTACTACTTCCAACGTAATTCATTGTTACAGCATACCATTGCTGTTATAGTGTAAACTTCTTTTTTTTTTTTTTGTAACTGCTTTAGGTCTCTTTTTAACATCGAGGTCTTTAGAGACGGGAAAGGATGGGGGGCAAGGATGGGGGCAAGGAATGGGAAGGAATTCGGCCATGGCCTTTTGAAGGAAGCATTCCGGCATTTGCGTGGAGTGATTTGGGGAAACCATGGAAAACCCAAATCTGGATGCCCGGACGGGGATTCGAAACGCCGTCCTCCCGAATGCGAGGCGAGAACGCTAACCGTTACGCCGCCCCGCTCGGTCATTAATTTCCATTCTTACACCAATATCTTCCCATGCCTCATCACCAATATACGCCTCCCATGAATTTTGAGACCTTTTCCTACTACCTATCCAATGTGTCCTGCCCAATTAAGCGTGTTACAAATGTAATGCCAAGATACTTACACCGAGCGTGGTGGTGTAACGGATAGCGTTCTGGCCTCGCATTCGGGAGGACGGCGGTTCGAATCCCCGTCCGGGCATCCAGATTTGGGTTTTCCATGGTTTCCCCAAATCACTCCAGGTGAATGCCGGGATGCTTCCTTCAAAAGGCCATGGCCGAATTCCTTCCCATTCCTTGCCCCCATCCTTTCCCGTCTCTAAAGACCACGTTGTTAAAAAAGGGACGTTAAACTATAAAAAAAAGATACTTACATTTCAAGTCTACAACAAGCAATTCGTTTCCCACTTTATAATCATAATCAACCTTTAGTTTTTTATTTGTGTATCTAATAAGCTGACTCTTCTTTGAATGTATCTTCATCCCATGTTTATCAACCCAACTAGCTATCCTGTTCAGATCAACCTAGAGTTATTTACAGTCCTCTTCCGTTTTGACCCTTTTATATAGCATTATGTCATCTGCAAACAAACTAATTTCTGATAGCAATTATTCATTAGAACAATTAATAGCAATGGTCCCAATATACTACCCTGTGGCACTGTCATTTTTACTTCCACTTCTTTTGATACTACAATTTCAACCCTAACTTCTTGTTTTCTACCTTTTACAAATTCTTCTACTCAACAAATTACTTTCTCATCTATTCGAATAGTTTTTATCTTATTTACCACCATTTTATCGCTCACTCTGTCAAAAGCCTTTGACAGCCTTCCTTGTTCATTTCAACCGAAATATCTTGCATATATCCCATCAACTGAGATTCGCATGAATATCCTTACCTAAAGCCATGTTGCCGACTTGAAACCCACTTACGCTCCTCACTTATATTTCTGATTTGGTTGCATATCAATCTCTCGATTCATTTACCTACCACTGATTGACCTATAATTTTCGACTCTATTTCTCACCCCTCCTTTATGTATCGGCACTACTATCGCACATTCCCAGTGGGTACAAGTAATAAGTTGGTTGAGACTAGTGAAGGTTCAGTGGTAGACGCAGTAATTCCATTTACTAATTTCGAAAATTGGGAGAGCATTGTACCTCCATCTCCTACCGACTACACGCGTGCACGTGAGGGCAATTCTGATCCCAAAAAAGTAAATTTGGGGAATTGTTAAAGGAATTATTAAAACATTTAATTTCAAAGGGAGGGATTAAACTATTTGAGCTCGACCTTGCATCCACGCCTGGACGAAATCAGGCACAATATCCGTACACTGGAGACGGACACCAAAGATAACAAAGTTAATTTGGCAGAGAAGGTTTCAGTTCGTGAATGCGAGAATCAAACATTTCCATTCGGTTCACAATTAGCTAGGCATACACACACACACATTTGTGCGCCAGTAATTCCGTGGCGATCCATATAGACGATAAAATGTGTTTGTTAATTGTTTAACGACGAGCAGAATCACAAGCCAAATAACAATCGTTACGTTTATGAACGTGGTGAGCATGCGCGACGGTAACCATACACACATATATCTCACTTAACAATTTACTCGCGGCAGATAAGACTTGGTTAGTGTCTAACGAGTTAAGTGAGATGAGCAGGGAATTCGTAGCTCATTTAATTGTGACATATCAGCAACATACTTCATTGTGAAAGGTGAAACCAAAAGAGTAAGCGACCAGAAGTTTTAAAAAAATTAGGATATAGTGCATTGATAAAGGTTTGTGAGAAGTATAATATAAAAGTTGATACTACATTAATAAAAAAAGGAAAATCCACTCTTTGCAGAGTACTTTCCCAAGAAATATACAGTATAAAACAATGAAAATCGACAAGAAGTGGAATAGGCGAAAATAAAATCTACAAAACTAATTTACGATATTACTACGACTTACTACTGTTTATGAGATATCAACACGAACCAATGGACAGTATCAGCAATATAGGAAGCCCAAATTATGAAGGGGAAGATGTATCTGTGCATTTATGTAATACTGAAGAAATGGAAGAAAATGCTTTTCAAATAGTACAAGTAGCAGTATATGATCGTGTTTGTAATCCTCCTGCAACCACTTTTTTGTCATACTGTCCGTTTCTTTTTCTTTTTACAGCTCTAATATAAGCTGCTGCACGAATAAATACATTTTTTTTGTGTAGAACTTAAAACCATGATTCATTTCAATATTGTCACGTCGCTTGTAACATAACCTCACTACACTTGGCTTGCGATGTTTTGGAACTCCCAGTGAGCCGCGAGCCAGGAAATCATGACGGATAAATCCGTAGGCGACTACCATAAACACAACAATTTGAGCGCGGCAAGTCAGCTGAACGACAAATGTGTGGAACTGATGTTCCTGTGTATGGGCTCTAACAAGTACAGGCTCGTCGCGAGAATATCCGCGCGTAAATGTTTGGCGAGCTTACTCGCACGCAAATGTGTGTGTGTATGGGCAGCTATTGAGTTCCTTGGTGAAGTCAACACAGGTTCCAAAAATATGCCTGTAGATAAAAATGACATTCATGCAGCATTCTGGTCAGGGTACTTGCTCTGAGCATAGTCAGAAGCAAACACCACTAGCGGCAACCTCCAAATCTCGTCAGACAATAAGCTGCCGGCAGTTTGGGACATTAGTACTTGGTTGTGAAAGAAGAGACAGGAATTACATTCTGCAGATCGAGACAATCAAGACAATTATCAGCTGATTTGATCATTTCGTACAAACAGTGGAAAATCTATACTGGACGCGTGTGCATAAACTCCATTGCGAACCAAGGCTGTCGCATGAACAGAAAGTGTTCAGTCGAATGTGAAATTTCTAAGAAATTTTTTCCATGACCAGAGATCTTCATTGTATGTCCATACACTCGTCCCGTGGTGACCTTTTATGAGCATACATGAGGTAGCATCGTTCACTGAAACGAAAGTTAAAAGCTAGAAGCAAATTGTAGGCTACTGTTTGCATCAGAAGTTACGGTTACATCTGAAGTTATTGGTTTGATAAAACCATAATTAAACGGAAGGTTTTTGTTTGATATTTGAGCTATGCACTAGTCAAAGAGATATTATGAGTAGTCGGAAAGGTTCTGTAAGAATGCAAACTGCACAGTAACGTCTGTCAAACTTCAGCTTATAGTGCCACGGGAACTAAAAGTAAATGGCAAAATATGTCCATAAGGATTCCTGGAAACAGATTGCTTATAGAATCTGGCCTAGCTGCGATAAGTCATGTTTCTTTCAAATGAGGACAGATGAAAGAAAAACGATCATCTCGTTCTCGTGAGAGTGAAAGTTACTAAAAAATATGTTATTAGTATTGAAGCCATTAAAATTAAAATGATAACTGTGGAAACCTTCGCAGAAAACGGTCGTCTCCATTTATTGTATTCCAATATCTCGTTTATCGCCCCTTGGTGATATGAAACGTCTAATATCGATAATAGAAATAGTAAAAATTACATGCTTCCAACTTTTCCTCCGTGCTACATCATCTATCAGTTTCATCGATAAACGAAGAATAAGAAGGAACAAATGAACAATGGTAGTTCCTGCGTATTGCCATTCCAACAGTGTTAATGTCGTTAGATATTGCTGATCTAAATCCTGTAAATAATCAATACCCCGAGGAAATACAATTATACTAGTGCATGATTAAATATCATAGATAATTTCCTTTTAACTTCTCTGATTATTTTGTAGACTAACTGTAAAATTAGTTAGAGAAATGGAGTGTGTGAATCTGAGCCATTCATACACGCGATTCACGGGGTGTAAGACAGAAATCAGTTAACTCAGCCAACTTCAGTTAATTCAGTATCCCGTTCTGTGATATGGAAAGGACACGTAACAACAGGGCACTTTGAAACAAAGCACGAGCTATAATTCATGCAAAAATTTAAAATGGCATTGGAGACGAGAAGGCGCACCTCGCAAATTGCGCCAAGAATGTATATAGTAGAGTAAGCTTCATAAGTCAGAGATAGGAGGTTCATTATGTAAAATTAAAGTGATGAGACTATATTTAGTGACGGATGAAGTAATTATCAGTGAAGTGGACTGTGAATTACCAAATTTAAAAATTTTACGGACTCAAATTTTTCCGGGGAATCTGAGCTAATGTAATGACAAACATTGTGACCGTGTGTAATTACATTAAGGGCTAAAAATTGCATTTCAGACAAACAACACAGTATAGAAATACCTAAACAATTAAATAGATCAATACCAGCAATCAGGGATATATAAACTGATTTGCCAACAATGTCAAGCGAAATATATAGGACAGACAACCAGGAACTTTATTACAAGATACAAAGAACATATCAGAGCCACTACATGTACAAATCAGTCAACATTTGCAGAACATTTGTTAGATCACAACCACCAACCCACCACTATACAAACAGACATGAAAATACTGAAAATAAATAATCACAAGAAACACCTACTTACAGTATAGGAAAGTTACCATATTCTCAAAGCCATTGCATCAAGGCAAACTGTACTTAATGAATTCACTTATCTAACAAATGAGACATTGTTTGAAACATTGACGAACAACCAAGACACAGGAATATAATACACATAAAAAGTAAATTACAACACTGATACCACTGCACAAACAGAGACATATTTTAATAATACATAGACACAGACGTTACATTGCAAGCAAAAAAAAAAACATTAGGTTGGCATGACTGTAAACGAATGTAAACAACAAGGTTTTGCTGTTCGTCAGACACAAAGTGTAAATTTCAATAGATTTTGAAACAGTGGTATGGTTACCTCCAAAAAAAGGGTAGCAATAGCTATTCTCATAGTTATATGGAACCTTAACTACAGTTCTGGTCACAAAAAAAAGTTCAAATGGAGCTATCCCTGACCACCATGTAACTGCCTCAACCATAACTCGTAAGTAGAATGTAGTTTATTATTAGTTATTTATTAATATTGTAATTTTGTTAACACCAACATGAATGTACATCCGCAGTCACTGACGAGGCCCCATTCCACAAAGGCGAAACGCGTCTGAGCCTATATAAATAAAACCAGTTGCTAATAGACGGTGTTTTCATTTACAGTTGTGAATGATTTGAGAGCCTGTTGCGAGATTGCCAGGAGGGTGGCGGATATCATCCAAGAACGCGCAAAGAATGCAGTGATCCTCCTCTGCCCTCCCCTATGAGGCCAGGGGGCTACGAGGACACTCCGGGAGGGCTCATCGCAGAGGGAGCCTCGGGGAAGAGGTTACCTGATTATCCGCTCAGTGCAGACGGATGGGCGATGCTCGACTTCTAGTTCGCGAGACTCTTGGTTGCTTCGCGTTTCTGCTAGAGAGCAGAGGATCGACTCACTTCGATTCAATTGCATTGAAGCAGTGCGCTCGCATTTAGTGTGAGGAGGAGTGCGCGGATTTCCACCTCCTCTGATCGACGTCTCCAGTCATGTCCTGGGGGGAATATATTCGCCAAGGGGACCTTCGACGCAAGAAGCTCATTGCGCATGGACCAAAGGCTAATTCCAGCCACCAACGTTGTAAAAGACAACGTGGTAATATAAAATGATAAACTACTATTACTATTACTATTACTATTACTCCGCGATTCACTAAAAGTGTTTGGCGGAGGGTGCATTCCACCTATCAGGAAAGGTAATGGTTTGGAAGGGATATACGGGATATGGCAGGTGGCGCCCATGGGATATTGTGAGGAACCATCCCAGCATTCGCCTGGAGCGATCTAGGGAAACCATGGAAAACCCAGATCAGGATGGCCGAACAGTTGTGTATGAAGTACTTGGTTCACCATTCACCCAAAAACGATCTTCAGAAACAATAATTTGTAAATGAAAATTGATATTATGAATAATCACATTTTTGATTTTGATAAATTAACTATATACATACAGTCTATTTGTTCAATTCCAGTAAAAAGAAGGTTTAATGTTGCCTTGTTTACCACTTTAACATCCCCTCCAACAGTTAAACATTAAAAAATAAATTTCTAATCAATAATTGATTATCTTTCTTGGTGCCACACACAACGCAAAACTTATTTTTTTTAAAATATATCCTTTGTTTTGTACACTAAATATACAAAATGAATAGCTCACACTGCTTTAAATATGTTGAATTTAATACCGTTTTCGCCGCACTAATGGAAGCTGAAACATGAGAACTTATGTAGAAAATAAGTCCAAACCTACCTTCATTTGTAACAGCATTTCTAACAGACGAACATATAAAATCAGCCTCAATGCAATTACGGACGAGATCCGCCCATCCCTCCGTCTCCATGATCTGATGGATGTTGGTTTTTATGTATTTCTTCAAAAACTGTTTCACGGGAGTGATCTGATGCTTCTCAGCTGTTATGAGAACTGGAAGTGCGTTCTGGACTGTGATCTTCGTCATGAGGTCTCGTTCGCAGGCTGTTTTGAGACGGGGTAGTTGGTATTTGTTTGCTGCCGCTAAGGTTTCCGCTAGTTCTGAGACTTTAGAGGGGATTTCGCCGGTATAGATATATTTTAACATTGCTTCCATTCCCTCTGATCTAATATCTGGCACCATTATACGGCCGGATTGTGACTCCAGCATGTCGTGGCTGAACATAGCGGCGAATACTGGACTACGAGCAGCTAGCACTGCCCGGTGAGCCTTTAACTCTTTGTCTCCACATTCGATGATCACATCGGTAAAGTTGCCCGATGACAACATCGCCCCAAAATCTACTGTTAAGCAACACGGAGGAACTGGGACATCCAGGAACGCTATACAGACAGAGTGAACACTTCATTCAATATTAGCTGATATTCTTTAAATATTATAAATTCAATAACAATTCCACTGTTGTATTTTAAAGAAAAATTATAAGCTTTCTAGAAATTAAGTTCATACCTACCTTTCATTTCATAAATATTATTTACAGACGACAATTCTGCAGCAGCTTCAGTGCAGTTTCGAACAAGATCCGCCCATCCATTCGTTTCGATAATCCGATGAATATTTGCTTTTATGTATTCCATCAAATGCTCTCTGATGGAGGCGAGGTGATGCTTCTCAGCTGTTATGAGAGCAGGAATTGCGGTCTTCACTGTGATTTTCGTCATGAGGTCTCGTTCGCATGCTACTTTCAGGCGGTGCAGTTGGTACCTGTTTGCGGCCACTAAGGTTTCTGCGAGTTCTGATGCATTCGATGGGATTGCGCCGGTGTAGATGTACTTCAACAATGCTGCCATTCCCTCTGATCCAATATCAGGCACCACAATGCGGCCAGTTTGTGACACCAAAGTGTCCTGGGTGAACATATTGGCGAATACAAAACAGCGAGCAGCCAGCACTGGCCGGTGAGCCTTTAGTTCTTTGTCACTGCATTCGATGATCACGTCGGAAAAGTTGCCCGATGATAACATCTCCTCAAAATCTTCCTTCAATCTGCAAACAGGTAGTGGGTATCTCAAAAAGGCAGGACTCGGATTTTGTTGTATCTCTTCGACCTCACAAATGAATATCAGAGAGTTGTCGCTGTCTACGCAATTAATTAATTTCCGAGAGACACTCCAGTTGTTTTTCTGAGCTTCAAAAATAACAGTTTCAGTTTTCACAAATTTGTCTCCAGAAAGAAAACAGATTTTTGTTTCAGCGGTAATTTTGTCTCCAATTTCCAACTCAGTCTTTAGGCCCCACATGAAGGAAAATCCACTAGGACTCCAATCTACTGTGCATTTCATCATCCATTTCGTATCATCACTTATAGACACAAATTCCGAATTTTGCAGCATAGATATTTTAATTGTGAGTTTGAATACATACTTCAAACAGCGATAATTATTACAGGAAAACATATTCAAACTTAGTTTATGGTCCTGTTTCCATTCAGGTCTGAAGATACAAAAAGGTGGAATCCTGTAAGAAAAGAAACACAATAATTTGCTAATAAGATCAGCGCTTCAGAATAGAATACTAGAATATGTAAAACAACTGGTTTCACTAGTAAATTAAGTTCTGTCACGGGCATAAGCCATGGAAAACCAATGTTAATTATAGTTTTACTAAATCAGTGGCTAATAAGATGTTTGACCCACCTAATGGATGGTACGAGACTTCGTATCTTTTTTATTAATGTGGTAGCCACGGCTGGCTGGTAACAGTGTTTACGTGCAATTCCCACTCTTTGAATAGTTTAATCATCCATTATGTGACAGGGTATGGAAACACTATTCACACACGTGGTCAATGGATGCGGATACACACACTTCTATTCTAACAGTTTAACTGGTACAAACACGCCGACCAAACCAACAAGTAATGATATTGATCCGAAATTTGCAAGTGTTTCCGAGTAAGAAGTCTAAGTTCGAGAAAATCTATACAGTAAATAGTATGCTAAACCTCCACACAACAATCACATGGTCACTAAACGCAGCGCGAATTGCGTATCTGTAGTGTGACGATTTTCGCCACACTCCAAGTTCGAATTTTAATAACATTAGGATAAAATTTGGTAAAACTCGGGCATCAACTGTATGTTTGTTTTATTAAAGTGCTACATTAAAAAGGTTTTTTTTCCATTCAATGTGAAAAAGAACTGAGAATTAAAATGAATGGATATCGAGCGCTGTGGATGCAAGACATTATTGTAACGTTGTTATTTCAAGCCGTTCTTTGTGAGAGACAGCTATCAGTTATTCCCACGGTGTCAGTTCGGCGCGTGCAGACAAAAGGCTGGGTTTGCCAAAGTGCTTTCTCTATGGGAGATATGCTGTTTCGACGCCGCCCATGTAACCGCTGGACCCTAACGGCACTTGTCCCCATCTCAACAACACTTGGTCATCACGCGAGTGACGCTCAAGGACGTGAAGCTAACCAACAGTCGCGTAGACCATGTGACTTCAGATTTGAATCCCGCGGACCAATCTCCACGGTTCTTACATCTAAACACTGGAAATTTTGTCTTATGCATGTTCCCCGAGATGCTGAAGGCGTGGCGAGAGTCTTCCTACGAGCTTCCAAACCGGGAGAGATCACTCTGGTTCTGCACTCTGTTCTGAACGCTGGTTCTGGACGCTGTTCCTGACTTCAGCCGAGGCTGAGTGGTACTATCTGGCTGGCTAGCGCGTTCGGTTTCAGAATGCAGGACAGTATCTCGCATACCACGAGCCATCTCTGGACCACGCCACTATCGTCGCACATCTTCAATGGTAATGTGTTAACTGTCAAAGCCATAGGTCGGGCACTTTATGAAAACTTGTCAGTGATTTAGAGAGAGAATATCAGTGGTCGAATCTATGAATAAATACCTTACTGAGGTAGAAAGCAAAAGTACAAAAGACATAATTTGTTTCGAACCACATGTGTTCATTGAGATATTGTTCAACGAACAATTCTAATATTACACTTTGTACAATTTGTGAATGGTATCTACAAACCATTTTGGCGCCCTAGTTTATATCATAAATTAAACTGAATGTGATGCTGTTATCACAAGTTTATTATAATGTAGCCTGAATATTATTTGTCCATGTGGTTTTGATATTGATTATTTAATTTGTTTCATAACGTAGAAATACATTGTTTGTTTGCTTAGATAAATAGCTAATTGTAGCTGTGGGTGTTGTATTGCTATGATGATGTTAACTATAAAGTTAAATACGCCCAAACCTGTAATTGCCAGCCACAACCGATAAATGTTCCATTATGACAATTCACCTGCAATCCTGCTAAAATCAAAATTCTTGTAGAATAATAGTTTTAGAGTACCATACAATCCAAACCTCTCAATTATTAATCCATATGAAGGTGATAATTAAGAATTAATATGACTCAAAAAGTCAAATCATATCACTGTACGGAATATACCCCTACAGTATCTAAGTGAACTCGGCAAATCATAAAACACTTGTACACTGGTTCTCTATATCACCGTTACCGCACGACTGCTACTGTCGTACTACGAGACTAGCACAACTATGTACCTGCCGATTAATCGATCTTCCATTTCTGATATTATGAATACTTATGCTTAGATACATTTTAATAAAAGGTCGCTGGCCTTCTGTATTACGGCTAGTAGTTGCTTTGGCATTACCTATATGAAGGAAATTTCCTGAATATGTATATGTAAAAAAGCAAACGATGATAATCTCATATTAGAATAGCTTATGCTATCATGTAAAACCGAATGAGGTCTAACAACAATAGAAGGTAGTCCAAATATGACGAAAAAATCTGAAACAAAACAAAAATTTAAATTTGAAGAATAAAGAAATTGGGCAGTAGAAAGCTAGATAATTTGAAGTATCGATTACAAATATATGACAGTACATAATCAATCACTAAACATGTAATAAAAATTAAGAAAGTATAATATTCAGTTGCAGGAAATTTTCATCATTTCACTGGACCAAGAACTGTTCCTAAAATTCACATTGATTTCAAATATTACTCCAAAATTTGACAAACCATACAAGCTATAGCATTACCTATTTACGATATCTTTCAATTTGTTTAGAAAAAAAAGTTCATAACAACCTGCGCAGCTTCAACATTACAAACACCTCATACATGCTGCTCCCATGTACTGCTGGTTGTAGAACCTGTATTTTAAATACTAACATATGAGCGGACATGGCAACATGCTTAAACTCATTCTTCCCACAGAAAAGTGTTATGCGAATTCGCGGGAATTATCGTCTTATGAAAAATGGTGATCATGCGTAATCATCAATTCAGTGCCCTCAGAGTAAAAAAACCAGCATTTGGAAAGTAGCAGTACTAACTCTTCCTTGCGGATAAATGTAAATGGTTCACCGTATGTTATTGCACTGATCAGCTAAAACATTATTACTAGCTGCTTATTAGTGTATCGGTCCTTCATTGGAGGCAATATAGCAGCGATTTGGCGTGGCATGGATTCGAAAAGTCCTTGTCTGGCACCATATGTCAATGCACAGGTCAAGCAAATCCCTTAAATTACGGGCCGATGGCTTGTGGGCGCGGCTGCTGGGAGCGGGGAGGCTAGTCAGCTGTTCGCGTGCTACTGTAGTGAGCATCTATGCAGAGTGGTTGAACGACGGTGAAACCACGACTGGACGAAAAGGTGATGGACGTCCACGACTCATCACAGAACGTGGAGGTCGGAGGTTTGCTTGCGCTGTAAAGCAGAATAGGCGGATATATGCGGCAGATCTGACAGCAGAGTACGATGTTGGTGCAGCTACAAGTGTTTCGCACCACGCTCTGCTGTCATATCTGACACAGTTAGCAAAAGGGCAAATTTGCCCTCCTACCTAACATTCGGGAGGACCGGTATCAAATCCCGTCCGGCGATCCTGACTGGGGTTTCCTAAAGCTAGGCTGGTTCCCTACAAGGCCACGGCCGACTTCCATCGCCCTTCCATCCCCGTTAGGATAAGTAGGCCGAAAAGAGCCACTGATACTCTCCAGCAGCCCACCTCCCAGGCTTTACCTGGCAGGAATGAAACAAAAAAAAAAAAAATCTGGCTGTGTCATTGTCTTCCTTTGTCTCGTTCAGTAAACATCGTAGCTCTCTGTCATGTCATCCCAAAATTTATCATTCTGAACTAAATGATACAGGTAAGTGTGATATTTAATACTTGTGATTATATTCCAGCTGGTAAGATTGTAATTAATTGTTCTCTTTTTGTTCCTAGATCATCAGTGTGTTATTAATACCGACAGTCAAGCAGATGTTACTGCCATGTCTTCCCAAGAGTCTGATTTGGCTGAACTTGTTTCTTTCAGGGTTGCTGGCAAGTGTAATATTTAGCATTAGCTTTATATTCCAGCTGGTTTAGATTGTGATTAATATTTCTATTTTTTGTGTCCAGGTCGTCAAGGTGTTTGGGAGAATTTGATAAATACGTACTGTTAAGCAGGTGTAGAAAGGAACATCATCAAAATGAAGGAGAATGAATAGCGGTAAGTACACATCCTTTACGTTACCACATAATTTGTTCATCATTTTTGCCTAATAATGTAACTTTTTTGCACAATCTACCTCCTTGCCATCGCCAATTCAATTACGAACGATGCTGCCGATCTGGAGTTTGGCGTCAATCGATTAGGGGCCACCGACGCTATTATCGAGTCCTAAGGGTCGATCAAACTGGAGTCTTAAAACTATTGGTGAGTTTCACTTTATTTACTTTGCTATGTAACGTGTTTATTTTTCGTTACTACAAATTTTTTATGTTACAGGATCATGTCTACAAACGACTTCGACGGGGCAGCCGATATGGAGTCTGGTACCAACATCGTCAGAGTTACAGTCGACATGCCTACCACCACCGCTGCTGGTATGGAGTATCAGGACTATTGGTAAGTTTTCTTTGATGTAGCTAAGTTATTTTAACAGTTTGTAACATGTTCATTTGTAATATACTCGTATGCTACTCCGGTATGGAGTCCAACAATATCCGTGACAGGACTTACGCCAACCAGCCATTAACACCTGGGTCATTCAACACTTCAAACAGTTTCAGACCGATTCCAACACCAACCAGTGTTATAGGCAAGTCGAGTGCAATGGGGTTAACCCTTGAAGACAGGAAAAGTGCTTTTGCTAGTAGAATACATTCCGGGGTAATTCGAAATTCTGAAAACATAAAAGAACCAAGTAACTTTATCAATGCCTGCTTTGAGCATTTGGAAAATTAAAATTTGAAAAATCGTCAATAATACGTTCACCCCGGCCATAAAAGTTCAAGCTGGAGTGATTATCGACTTTAAATTACAGAAGGATCAATATTTGGAAACTGTTTTTTAATTAAGATGTGTCAGATCACAATAAGTACTTCCCTGTCTGATTGGTTTGGGTTCTATGTGTGGCCGGAGATCAGGAAAACATTTTGTCGTTAACATTGAAAAATGTGAACAATTCTATCGAGGGTCTTCCTATGTTGCTCTGCCACTTGATATCCATAGAAAGAAGGCATTAGTCGTTGTTGAGGACAAAGATGAGCTATGCTTTCTATGGAAAATTCTTGCATCTCCATTAAAGGCGCTAAATAAAAAACTGGAAAGAGTTAATACTTATAAAAAAAGTGCGCTCCAACTAACCTTTCGATTTCAATTACTGATTTTCCGGTGAAACTCTCAGGCATTTCCAAATCTCAGAGGCAGAATCTAGACTATTCCATTAACGTATTCGGCCTGGATGAAATTAATAAAGATAAACATATAGCTGTCGGACCCCTCCATCAAACTGCAGGCATACGGCATAAACACATAAACATGTTGTTGATATCTGACGGTAGTGGAAAATTCCATTACTGCTGGATCAAGAATCTATCGCTGTTACTTAGATTATCTATATAAAATCATAAAGGTCATGTTCCCATTTGTGGCAGATGTCTGCAGCATTTGTGGAGTAAATATCACTTACAGTGTCGTGAGATTGATTGCTCAACGGTGAGGGCTGCCTGAGTCGATCTATCCAGCGACGAAGAAAAAACCTTAAAGTTTAAGGATTTTGTGCACCAACAGCGTGCACCATTCGTCGTTTACGCGGACTTACAATGTTTGTTGAAACCCTTTGACACGTTCAGTCCTTAACCCAACGTCTCTCATTCCACATCAGTCCAGAAACACACCCCGTTTGTTGCGAATTACCAGGTCGTTTGCGCATATAGCCACCAGCTGAACCGATTCGACGGAAGTGACTAGTTGAACAACTCGTTAAACTAATCCATGGCGTTGATGAAATTTACAATGTATTATACCCCTCGTAATGACAGTTGATGAGGAAGCACTATTTTGCCGTTCTAGAGTATGCCACATCTGTGGTGAAGGCATTGAACAGGGAGCCGGTAAGGTTCGCGATCATTGCCACGTCACACGTAACTTTAGAGGGGCTGCACACAATAACTCTAATTTACAGTTCAATAATCAAAGGTACATACTAATTTTTTTCCTTAATTTGTCTGGTATGATGCGCACTTCATAGTAAGGGGCCTTAGTACATAGATGTCCTGCTCATCAACACTGAACGTTATATTTCGTTTTCTAAAAAGATTAAGGGCACGTCAGTCACATTGCGGTTCCTGGACTCGTACCGTTTCATGCATTCATCATTATACAAGCTGGTTAGAACCCTTGACGAGCATGACATTACCCATGCGCATTTCATGGACCCCGAGAAGTTTCAATTAGTGAAGTGAAATGGAGTCTTCCCATACGAATACGTGGATTCGGCCAGAAAGCTCAAAGCGGTTATATTCCTTCCAAAGTCAAAATTTTGTAGTTCGTCGTCGGAGTATGGAATTTCAGATCATGATTACGAACACGCAATTTAATTCTGGCGCGTTTTCCAGATCCAAAGCATGTATGAGTATGCAACTTTGTACATGGGGACAGATGTACGGTTACTTGGGGATCTGTTTGAATAATTTAGGAATGTATGCTTGGGGAAATACAGCCTGACTCCGCTCACTACTTTACACCTCCAGGCCTAAAGTGGCAGCCTATGTTAAAGAGCACGTGTCGAACTGGCCCTTATTACAGATTTCGACATGCTGCTCTTTTCCGAACGTGGGGTTCATGATGGTATTTGCCAGTGCGTCCATAGGTACGCCAAGGTAAATAACCGGTGCATGATGAAGTGCAACCACGATGCGCCTGAGAATTTTATCATGTAATTAACGTAAACAATTTATACAGCTGACCATATCAGAGTATCTACCCTCCGGAGGGTGTCAATGGTTATCAACCAAGCAAATTTCCAATATAGATTTCATGAACATTGCATCAGACTCGCGTAAGGGCTTAGTTTCAGATCTGATAACTAACCACGAGAAGCACGACCTTCTAGCGGACCTACCGTCCTGTCCAGACCACAAAGCCCCTGTAGTTTCTACCCTCCACTTTGGAGAACAAGGTACGATATATTCTCCATTACCGAGACCATCAACACTGTGTAGGCTTGCTGCTGCAGGTAACCAAAATGCACCGTGCCATTTATTTTAACCAGTCATCGTGGTTGAAAGAATAAATATCCCTCAATACATGCTCTCGCCGTTCAGCCAAATATGACTTTGAGAGAGACTTTTTCAAACTTATGAACAATTCATCAGAACATCAGAAAGCACTGGGATGTGAAATTGTTTACTTGCTGGGCGGGTCGCTGTGGTGCCCGCAAATACACTTTAAATAAGCAACTATTTTTACAGAAGACTTTGTGGCCCTGGAAACGGCGAACGTTAGGATACTTTTCAACAAGCCATTCTACATCGGGATGTGTGTTCTAGACCTGTCTAAACTGCGGATGTACGGATTTCATTATGAATTTGTCATTCCGCACTTTATACGCCGAAAACTGGTTTAAAGATAGTTTCATCTATATGGAGAACGGCTGTGATACATATGAAGTAATAAAACGTAACAGGTAGGAATTCAATACATCCGGTTGTAAACCCAACAATTGTTTTGATATAGAACCCCATAACGGGAAAGTTGTCGGGGTTATGAAGGATGAGGCGAATGGTTCCCTGATTGTGGAATTTGCGGATTTAAGGTCGAAAATGTAGTCATTGCAACTACAATGTAATCAGACCTCAAGAAGGGCCAAGGGCCAGCTACAGATGGAGGACTATGTTGATTGTCTTTATGGTGTGCCGGCGAAGTACCATTTGCAGCAGAGTTTAATATCTGATCTTCACAAAGTAAATACAGTGCAAGTATGTTAACTAGGCCTCTCTAGGACGGATGACAAACGGTATGTCTCCCTCGATGGAATAGGAATCCTGCCATGGGGGCACAAGTCTTTACCGAAGGAGTAAAATAATTGTATAAGTGTTTGTAAATATGTGTGAATGGAGATGTACGGAAATGCATACAAAAAGCCGCTCTTGTTTTGGTATGTGACACGGCGGTCCTACATAAGACAGTGGCAGCCAGTTGGAGTAGTTGGCATTCTGTTAGCTCACACCGTCTACACATCTGACACGCTACCGTAAACAATAACTTCTGTGTTCGGAGACTCTTACCCCGTTCAACGCTTGTCAACGTGTTAAGATTTCGATGGTACTCCAAATTTGTTACTTATGCAATGAATCCTTCACACTGTAAATTTCATGAAAACAAAGATAAGTCCCAGTTCTTGATAAGTAACTTAATAAATTTTAAACTAAAGAAATTACACTCCTGGAAATTGAAGTAAGAACACCGTGAATTCATTGTCACAGGAATGGGAAACTTTATATACACATTCCTGGGGTCAGATACAACACATGATCACACAGACAGAACCATAGGCACATAGACACAGGCAACAGAGCATGCACAATGTCGGCACTAGTACCGTGTATATCCTCCTTTCGCAGCAATGCAGGCTGCAATTCTCCCATGGAGACGATCGTAGAGGTGCTGGATGTAGTCCTGTGGAACGGCATGCCAAGCCATTTCCACCTGGCGCCTCAGCTGGACCAGCGTTCGTGCTGGACGTGCAGACCGCGTGAGACGACGTTTCATCCAGTCCCAAACATGCTCAATGGGGGACAGATCCGAGATCTCGCGGGCCAGGGTAGTTGACTTACACCTTCTAGAGCACGTTGGGTGGCACGGGATACATGTGGACGTACATTGTCCTGTTGGAACAGCATGTTCCCTTGCCGGTCTAGGAATGGTAGAACGATGGGTTCGATGACGGTTTGAATGTACCGTGCACAGTTCAGTGTCCCCTCGACGATCACCAGAGGTGTACGGCCAGTGTAGGACATCACTCCCCACACCATGATGCCGGGTGTTGGCCCTGTGTGCCTCGGTCGTATGCAGTCCTGATTGTGGCGCTCACCTGCACGGCGCCAAACACGCATACGACCATCATTGGCACCAAGGCAAAAGCGACTCTCATCACTGAAGACGACACGTCTCCATTCGTCCCTCCATACACGCCTGTCGCGACACCACTGGAGGCGGGCTGCACGATGTTGGGGCGTGAACGGAAGACGACCTAACGGTGCGCGGGACCGTAGCCCAGCTTCATGGAGACGGTTGCGAATGGTCCTCTCTGATACCCCAGGAGCAACAGTGTCCCTAATTTGCCGGGAAGTGGCGGTGCGGTCCCCTACGGCACTGCGTAGGATGCGACGGTCTTGGCGTGCGTCCGTGCGTCGCTGCTGTCCGGACCCAGGTCGACGGGCACGTCCACCTTCCGCCGACCACTGGCGACAACATCGATGTACTGTGAACACCTCGCGCCCTCCATGTTGAGCAATTCGGCGGTTCGTCCACCCGGCCTCCCGCATGCCCACTATACGCCCTCGCTCAAAGTCCATCAACTGCACATACGGTTCACGTACACGCTGTCGCGGCATGCTACCAGTGTTAAAGACTGAGATGGAGCTCCGTATGCCACGGCAAACTGGCTGACACTGACTGCGGCGGTGCCCAACCGCTGCGCAGCTAGCGCCCTTCGACGGCCAACACTGCTGTTCCTGGTGTGTCCGCTGTGCCGTGCGTTTGATCATTGCTTGTACAGCCCTCTCGTAGTGTCCGGAGCAAGTATGGTGGGTCTTACACACCGGCGTCAATGTGTTCTTATTTCAATTTCCAGGAGTGTATTATCTTGTTGTAGACTCTGTTTTCATTTTATCCTCTACAGTATGCCAATGTGTCATTTGGTTAGATAAGAAAGTGTATGATTAATTTAAACTTGCGACTGTTTGGCTGAAAACTACTATAGAATTGGAAAATTGCTTCCCCCAAGTAGGGAACACTTCCATTCTTGGATCCATCCGGGATTAATTTCATGAATTATTTTGGAAATCTATGTCCTCCATTAATTTGTGAATTTTAATAAGAAAATAACGTACACTTCAACTCTAATGAACACTGATAAACAATTAAGAGACTTATTGAAAAGTCTCAGCATTCTTAAAATACTGCTACAGAAATCAAACCGCACGGTCCTCAGAGTTATATCCAGTAGAGCATGTCTCGGATGTTATGGGTACACACATTATGTTATATCGTCACCCAGAACTGACTGCACAAAACATGCAGGCATATAGAGACATACCCTAAAAAGCTATACAAATACTTATTGACTCCAAAAATAACTGATTAATGTAAAAATTTCAATAAAAGTAATGTAAAATATTCTCCATTTAGATTTACTCTCTTCCAAGCAGGGTATAAAATTATGTTAAAATTTTAGTGCGCTTTTTAATTTTTAAAACAATTATTTTATTATTAATTTTTTAGTGGCATTATAGTTTGTTTTGTATTTTAAATATGCCGCATCAGTTCTCATTTTGCGAACGTCCTGGTAGTTCAGTGGGTAAAGCCCTTGCTTTCAAAAAAATTCTATCTTTATATACCCCCAACAACTTCCAGAACGGGGTGAATTGGATGCTTTCTCAAGGAATGTCAGTTTACATTTTGGTCGAGGCTGTGTTTCGTCCTAATCACAACATCTGTTAAACCTGCTGCTCGATAATCGTAACATATAACACCTGAGCATTAATACATACCACATACACAATTCTGTCTCTTGAATATATCTGTTTGTTCCGGAATCAAACAGAACATACTGATTTTTAATTGGTGAAAGATTGGGGTCGAAGTTGAAATCTGAGGTACATGTTGAGACATTAGGACACATTTATTTAATGAATATTCTGCCATGGCTGATTTTGACGGGATTTTGTAAAGAACATTGGAAATTAAAAGCGTTGGGGTGTAAAAGGGAAGAGGAATTGGGATATTGTATACCAAATGTAGATTTTCTCTTTGATTTAAAGTATATGTGTGTAAATTTCTATTGATATCAGATAAAAATTTTAAGTATGTATAAAAAAAAAAAAAAAAAAACAATGAAGGAGTGTAGAGGCGATGAGTTGTTTGGTTTTTGTAAGGCTAGTGTGGACAGTATTTTTCTCTTTGTTTGAAAGTATACATGTGCAAAGTTCCATCAAAACCAGATAAAACTGTAGCTTTGTGTAAAGAACATTTTTTTAAATTGAATGGGGTAAGGGAATGAGCGGTTGGGTTTTGTAAACAGAATGTATGTTTCTCTTTGTTTTTAAGGAGACATGTCCAGTGTTCCATCTAAATCTGATAAAAACTGTGGGTATCTATAAAGAACATTGGAAATTAGGAGAGCTGGGGGTAGAAGGGAAGGAGGGGTCGGGTTTCTGCAACCAAATGTAAAACAATTTTTCTTTCTGTTTTAAAGTAAACGTGTGTAAGTTCCCTTCAGAATCGGATAGAAACTGTACCTTTGTGTAGACTCTAGATTAAGGGGATGGAAAGGGGGAGAGGGGTTTGGCTTCTCTAAACCAAATGCAGACAGTATTTTTCTGTTTGTTTTTAAGTATACATGTGCATAGGTCCTTCAAAATCAGATCGAAACTGTAGATTAATAGAACGAACATTGACAGTAATTAAAGTGGTAGAAAGAGGGTAGGAGTTAGGTTTTTGTAAAAGTAAGGTGGACAGTATTTTTCTTTTTCTCTTTCTTTTAAAGTTCCACCGAAATCGTATTAAAATGTGGGTTTGTAAAAAAATTAAGGGATGTAAAAGGGGATTCTAGGGTAGTTTTTGAATATTTTGGTCAAAAATCTTCTCCATAAAAAATACATAAATGTGCCAACTTTCATAAAGATCGGTCAAATGATGTCGACTGTAGCATTTTAAAAAGAAGTTTGGTAAAAAAACAAGGGGATGGAAACAGGAAGAGGGGTTCAGTTTTTCCAAAACAAAAGTTGACATTATTTTTCTCTATGTTTTATTGTAAAAACGTCCTACGTCCTATTTAACCGGATAAAAACTGTGGGCTTGTATAAAAATTAAGCGGTTTAATGGGGAGAATGGGTGATGTTTTTATTTTTTGGTCAGACACCTTTTTCGTGAAAAAATACATATAAGCGCCAACTTTCATGGTAATCGGTAAAACGATGTCGACTGTAGCTTTTCATATAGAACATTGACAAAAATTAAGGGGCGGTAGGAGGGAGAGGGGTTGGGCTTTGGCAAACCAAATGTTGCCAGGATTTTTCTCTTAAAGAGAAATAATCTTTAATCAAAATAAGGTAACAAATATAGGTTTGTATAAAATTAAGGGGTGTAAAGGGGAAGAGGGGGTGTTTTTTTTTTAATTTTTTTGGTTAGAAACCTTCTCCATGAAAAATTACATATATGTGTCAACTTTCATGGTAATCGGTCAACCGGTGTCGACTGCAGCTTTTTATAAAGAACACTGACAAAAATTAAGGAGGTGAAAGGAAGAAAGAGGGGTTGGGCTTTGGCAGACCAAATGTTGAGAGGAATTTTCTATATATTTTAAAGTATACATGTGCAAAGTTCAATTGAAATCAGATAACAAATGTAGGGTTTAATAAAATTAAGGGGTGTAAAGGGGGAGACGGGTTGGTTTTTTTATTTATTATTTTTGGTCAGAAACCTTCTCCATGAAAATTACATGTATATGCCAAGTTTAACGGAGATCAGTTAAATGGTGTCAACTGTAGCTTTGTATAATGAACATTGACAAAAATTAAGGGAGAGGAGTTTCAGTTTTCTCAAACCAAAAGTTGACGGTATTTTTCTCTTTATTTTTAACTATTCATGTCCTAACTTCCATCGAAATTGGATACAAAATGTGGGGTTGTATAAAAATTAAGGGATGTAACGGGGTAGAAGGTGTGGTTTCTCAATGAAATTCATATGGGACCACTTTGGAGGTATTCCCTATCCACTAAAAAAATTTCATTTAAATCGGTTCAAAATTGGCAAAGATATCGCTGAACATTTATACTAAAAAAATATACAGGCGAATTGAGAACCTCCTCCTTTTTTGAAGTCGGTTAAAAACACTATCTTTACTGTAAATAGGAACATTGTAGAACTATTTACTTATATCAATAATATATATCTGATATGCTTCACCACTTCAGTAATAAGACTTTCTGGCTATTTAATTATATAGATAGTATGTTGTTTACGATTATTATTATTAACATTGATATTATTATTAGGCCCTATTATTTGTAATTAATGAATTTTTATCATAATGAAATAGCAAATATATTCGGAGGTAGTTGATATCGAAATACACGTCGTCAATAACCCGGTATTTATAAGGATGGCTTATTTATTACTAATAATAACTAAATTCCTCCAGCCTTGTAACAAGATTGTAACAAGAACATTCTGGTCCAGGCTGCATTTCAATCCACCCACCATCTCCGCTAATATTGGCGCTACAAAATCAAACGATTCGGACACACCGTAATCAGGCCCACCACTATCTGTTTAAACGCCCGCGTGCGATACCGATTATGCCGCCCCCAGTCTAACTACATACAGTAGTGGATCTAGGAGTTTTCAAAATCGTGTCAAAAAACTGTGAGATTGCCACCCCTTTGAACATTATTTGCCACCCAAAAAAAAAAAAAAACATGAAATGTAACAGAATAATATTTAGAGTAGTATATTTTCTGTGTCAGGATTCCTGATTAGCTTACCATAAATTATCACATTTAATTTAATTGTACACCTTCCGTATAAACTGCAACAGTACTAACATACGTGCGGTACGGACGCAACGCCAGGGCCCCAAGAAGCAATTGTGCTGTCCGTATGAACTTTGCGACACCCTTTCCTGAAGACATATATTATTTCATAGAAGGTTGTCTGTGAAGCCATCAAACGTATGAAATATTGATAAAGTTGTTTGTAATGTGGGTAGGTTGTTAGAAGTTATCACGCAATGGACATGTGTTATTACTTGTTTCTGTTCTTTGCAGATGTATCTTACGATTTATTATTGCAGAGAAAACTACATTCCACATCGTTATATAAAGTAAAGAAGAAGTAACTACACAGGTATGATACGAAACATTCAGTTTGGCAGGTATATTGCACTGACATGTTTATATTCGTATCGGTTAGGTCTGGCAAAACTGCTGAGGTCAGATGTTAATATCATCATTGCTGCCAACTTCTTATGGCGGAATTGATTGTTATGGGGCGAAGTTTCTGCTCACCAACTACGCTCGTGTTCGCGCAAAAATACATTCTGGACAAAGCTGTAAACTTATACATCCATGGCAATGGCGCATATGTATTTTCGATTACTACTAAAAGAAAGCGAGTTAGCGTTTACGTAGAAACGAGGCCTGGACCAGGCTGTAAAATTATGCATTCATGGCAGAGGTGCATATGTATTTTCGATTCGTATCAAAAGTAAGCCAGTTATCTAAGTTGTTTTGTTAGGTTACGTTGGCAATCATATTCTCAGATGAACAGTGTGTGTTACAATCGCTGCAATGTTGGTTGCGCCATATAATAACATCGCTGAAACTAATCCTTCCACATGGCCACAAAAAAGTCAACAAATCCGCTCACAACAAACGTAGGGCAATACTACAACTCAAGTTATAAGCACTAGAGACCCCTGTCTATTCTGACAAGCAACTAATAAACGACAGAGCAACAACAATGCCATTCCACGTGTGTGTGTGTGTGTGCACGCAGTTTGCGGAATTAATGCTACAAATCTGTGTTCCTCTATTTTCCTAACAATATCTTATTTTGTGATGTGTGACAAGAAACGTTTCTAACAAAATTTTTGGCTGATTTTGACGTCTGAGATATAGCAACATACCTTCTACGGAAAGCTAAGCCATTGCTCTAATGATAAATTATAATGAAAAATTATTTTTACACTACGTGGTCTATCATTTTACACACAAAATTTTATGAAATAACATGTCATCAGCAGTGACAGATCCACGATTTTAGTTTGGGAGGAGCTTGAGCGCATTTCATTTGGGAGGAGGAGCTTGAGCAGATTTTGATTTGGGGGGGGGGGTGCATGAGCGGATTTCGTTTGGGGAGAGGGGCTTAGGGCTTCAGTCAGGTAATGGTAGGCTTTCTAATCATTCCGCCCTTAAAAGATCAGTAGAGAATTAAAAAAATAAAAAAGTCCCCAACTCTCCAAAATTATGATGTCGGGGGTGGACTTAGATACTTTGGGGGTGGGACATGAGCCCCTAACCCCCCCCCCCTTTGGAGCCGCCACTGGTCATCAGGAACGTTTGTAGTAAATCTCAGACCGATAGCACGTATTTCCTTCATGGGACCCTGGCGTTACGCTCGAACCGCACGGCGCAATAACATAGTCATTGTATCGCGATGTAAACTTGACCCATAAGTTTCACAATTAATGTGAACCAGATAACTTGTGAAGACTGCACAATTGTTGTCGTAATACATTTCGTTAAATTTGTGGATTACTTTGCAAGCATAAATCAAGGTTATCTGTTGAAAATTCAACCATCTTCTTGGTTTCGCCTAAAACAAAATTGACATTGAATTCATCACTTAAAATCATGGGCATTTTTTTTATTATTTTGGGGATTCTACGATATCAGAGCCACTGTAGTTTTACGTATTTGATGGTTGATTCTTATAGATCTCGACGAGACAAATCGAAAACGAAGAATTACTTTTTTTTTTTTTTTTTGGTATCTCGCTTAGTTTCCGAGATATCACACCTCAAATAAAGGGATGTATACACTTCAGTTCGACTTATTATCTACAAAATATGTATTGTTATCTGTTTGAAATTAACGCAGTTATATAGTAGCGATCATTGTTCCATGATTTCGTGTATGTGTTCCATGTAGAAACCCAGAAACGAAATAAACAAAACATTCAGTATTAAGTTACGCTCAGCGATACCAATTTGTCCCATAGACATTACTTTACAGTAAGCCTCCAACGATATTGTGCCACAGATATAACTGTCCTAGCTAGGGTATTATTAATTTTACGCATCTGGCATTGCTTCCAACCTGTTAGGGCTAAAATAATTAATATAGTAATAAAAGGCTCGGAGTTAAATCACTAACCAGAGATGTGCAAGATACCTCGAAAAAAGTATTTGAATACAAGATACAAGATACATTTAAATAATGTATCTTAGATATCAGATACAAGATACTTTTGGAAAAGGTATTTGAAATACAAGATACAAAATACATATTTTCCAGATACTTTTTTAAGATAAAATACTATTTTACAAAATGTATTATTTTTGTTTAGAAACATATTTTACTACAATGTACAACTGTTGCTGAAGGTTTTAAATGAGACTTAAGTATAATAAGTTTTTCAAACATCTCATCACTCATTTTTCTTCGGTGGGGTCTCATTATTATCCCTTCAAGAAAGAATCAAAAGAACAACAGTGTTTTAAAAACGTAACAAAATGAAAGTGGATAATCCGTTTTATCCATTGGTCTAGAATGTTGTGAAATCGGTTTTTAGCTCTACTGACTTCCGGACGCTTACAATTATGCAGGTGGGTGCGCGTGACTGACAATCGGGGCGCCGACAGTCGGGATAGCAACAATAGTGGCGGCAATATGAAGTTTTTGCCCCCGCCCGCCTCCGAAAATTCCACTGGAGAGGGTGCTGAAAGGATGTACCAGAGAAGGAACGGAATTGGGTTACAAAATTTTGGTCAGACCATTGGTGCGGTTTGGGACCCACATTTTGGCTATTAGATACAGGAGCTGGATGGTGTGCAGAGGCGGACAGCTAGATTTGTTTGTGCAAATTATCGCATGACCCAGTCGGTAACTGGTATGATAAAGGAGCTTAATTGGGAGTCATTCAAGGAAAGGAGAAGGATGAAGAGAATGCTGGGAAGGTGCAAGGCATATGCTGGTGACGGGGCTTGAGGGATATTGGTCAAAGAATTAGGAATAGTGAATGGAAGGGGAAGGACGACCATGACCACAAGCTAGCTCTCGATTTCATGCATAAGGGAGTGGGGAAGCTTTATTTTGTTGGTAGGGGTGTCAGGGATTGGAACAGATTGCCGGGTGCAGTAATGAATAATTTGCCAAAAATTCTTAAGGAATTTAAAATTTGTAAATTGGAATGTTAAATGGGGAGGAATTTTATATTCCAATTACAAAAGATGATTTAAAAAAAGGGGGGGGGGATTGGATGACAAGGAAGATTGTCACTGGAGTGTTAACTCAATTGGAATTAAATTAATAATAATAATAATTCCTAGATCCGCAATTGTATTAAGGACTTTAAATTGCAACTAACGGCAGAATCAGGAATGATTTTAAAAGCAAACAAGCAAAAAGAGCCTTACTGAAATGTGATTTAACTTTTTAACAATTTCATTTGTTAGCGAGGATAACTTGGAAAAAGTTCGTATTTATTGTACGAATGCACTAAAGATGGTATCGTTCGTACGCTAGAGCGTAAAAGAAACATCAAATCGTAAAATACACCAAGTTACAATGAACTTTTACTTCTTATACATGTACGCTGATATTAGCACCAGGTTTTATACTACTGTTTATTACTTCCAAGTTGTTATTTTATTTTTCAGAACCAATTAAATAACAAGTTGTTATATTCTAAACAGAACCCAACGTACTAAATTTGGTAACTAAGCAACCTAAACAATCGTAACTCAGGCAACAGATTCAATTAAATGCCATACTTAAGAAATTAGAATTGTTAAATAACTTATACCACAATGTTACCCTACACTAGAATTTTTAATAAAAGCTTTTGGCTATTTGTAAAGCAATACTGTATTTTGTGGTAAAGAAAAGAGACTAGCTTACAACAATGGCATGAATTTGAAACTTATTTTTACAGGTAAATATAAATACTTCTTCTCGCTAACAATAATCCTAAGAATTTAGTTTAAAATTTATAGATTTAAAAAAAAATAGTTTATAAAACATAGGTAATAATATAAACACTCGGAGTTGCGTGAGCAACCTTCACACACGCAACCAACGATCACGTAGTCGCTGTCAGGTGAAATCTAATCTGGTATATACCTACTTAAATAAAATTAAAATGATTCGTTTATTTATTTACTTACATTTCGATGCCGTTGTCCTCGATTATGATTCACTAAAAATTCAATTTCGACATACCACACACGATTTGGCACGGTAAAATATGGCGCGGACCAAAGACAACATACAATAGACAGGCAGGTGTTCGTTTATGGTTTTCACAGTTCACAGGTATGAAGGAAGGCAAAGATAACTAGATCTTATAACCTTGTCTTTTGATATACATTAATGAATTTTACGAATGTATTCCGGTGTTTTTTATGATGCTGTAACGTAGAAATGCGGAAATAGTATTTAGTATTTTCAAGATACAAAGATACAAAGAAAAAGTATCTAAATACAAGATACAAGATAAAGATTAAGAAAAGTATCTTAGATACAAGATAAAAATATGTATTTTGTATCTTGTATCTGTATTTCAGATACTTTTATCTAGATAAGTCACATCTCTGTCACTAACATGCAAAATAAAAAAACTTTGGTATATTCACTATTACTCAAGGAAATATATCATGAACACCCACCTTCTGGTTAGTACATGCAAAATGAACCAGTAGGAAAAAGTCGCCTTAAGCACAAACAAATTCTTCCAGGACAACTTCCGCGTTGTATTCACATATGTGAGGCCCATGCGTAAAGTGGCAGCGGTTAGGTTCGAATGCGACTTGGACCAGAAGGAAAATGTCGTCTATTCACATCTGTGAGGTTCGAGAGTAAGGCGGTTTCGATTAGATTGGAATGTGACCTGGACCAGAAGGAAAATTTCGTCTATTCACATCTGTGAAGTTCAAGCGTCAGGCGGTTTCGATTAGGGTTTTTTTTTTTTTTTTTTAAATTGGCATTTGGCTACGAGGCCATACAGCCAGCACTATGTAATTTTGTGGTTTGCATGTATGTATTGGATCACTCAATGTATTATAGATTCTCCGTGGTATAGACGACACAAGACAAACACAACACTTAATTAAAACCACCCATGCCCGCGGCAGGACTCGAACCGGCGACCCCTGCAACGCGAGGCTAGCAAGCTATCCTCTACGCTGCCGGGGTCGGCTTCGATTAGGTTGGAATGCGACCTGGACCAGAAGAAAAATTTCAGGTTCGAATGCGACCTGCACCAGAAGGAAAACGTCGTCTGTTCATATCTGTGAGGTCCGTACGTAAAGCGGTTTCGGTTAGGTTGGAATACGACCTGGGCCACAACGAAAATGTCATGTTGGAATGCGACCTGAAGCATTTAAAAAAAGACGTCTATTCATAGCTGTGAGATACGTTCGGAAGGCGGATTCGTATAGGTTGAAATACGACCTGGAGAACGATACTGTCTGGTTGGAATGCAACTTGGTCCATAAGGAAAATGTTGTCTATTCATATCTGTGAGGTCCGTGCTTAAGGCGGTTGTGGTTTCGTTGGAATGCGATCTGGACAAGAAGGAAAATGTCGACTATTCACAACTGTGAAGTCCGTGGGTAAGGCGGTTTCAGTTAGGTTGGAATGCGACCTGGACCAGAAGCAAAATGTCTATTTATATCAGTTTGGTCCGTGCGTAAGGCGGTTGCGGTTAGGTTGGAGTGCGGCCGGGACCAGAAGGTAAATTTCGTCTATTTATATCTGTGCGTAAGGCGGTTAAGGTTAGGTTGGAATGCAATTAACTTGTTAAATGGGGTGTATATAATGAAATTGTTTAATAATGAATGCAGTAGTAGATGTTTTTCACACATTTCGGAAGAAGCAAGACCACGAATAATTGCTACGAGTTTTACTATAGTGACAAGAATGTTGTTATAACGATTGTTAATAATTGAGGCAGTTTCTTCTAGATAAAGAAGCTATAAATTTGTATTTATATATAAGCGTCCTAAAGTTATTAACAGCGACTTTAATTTTCAATCTTTGCACATTATCAAACTAAATGCTCCAAAAAAGTAGAAAAATTCATTTAATTCCAATACGTTGGCAGACATGCACAATGTCTTTGTATTAGCATCGTATGCGGTACAGCAATCTTTGGTGCAATATGGCAGCGCTGAGCGTAACTTATAACTAGATATTTTTTGTGTCGTTTCTGGGTTTGTACACGGAAGACATAAACGAAATCCTTTTTATTTATGGAACAATGATCTCTAGTATATATCTGCATTAATTTCAAACAGGTAACAATATATGTTTCTTATTTAATAGGTATTAGTGAAGTGTATATTTCCCTTTCTGTTAGGTGTGATATCTCGGAAACTAAGCGAGATACCAAAAAACGTATTCTCTATTTTCGATTTCAGTGGCTCGGATATCACAGTATTGCCATTATCTTCATGAAATAAGGCAGTACTTCACACTGTATACGGTAATAATGAATGACATAAAATTTTAAATAATCAGTAATGTCACCTAACTTTTGATTAGGAGAAATGTGCACTGCTACAGTCCTAACGTTTTGCTTGCTTTCAATTAGACATTGAGCTATACACAAGTCGTCAACTGTTGAATTCGATTAAACCAAACACATTAGGCCCGTTTACACGCACTGTTTTTCCGACGGTTTTGGAGCGTACGCTCCTGGCGCGCGCATCAATTCTTTACGTGTAAATGCTAGGTGGTTAGAGAGGCCTGGCGCGCGCTTCTAATCCGCACATCTGGCGCGCAGGTCTAACAGGGCCTATTGGGTTCTGCATATGCGCAAAATAGTGTGGAGCTTGTGCACTAGGCTCATAACGAGTAACGCTAGCAAATTTACCCCTACTCAATAATAATAATAAATTATCAGACATCTCCAAGGGGGGGGGGGGGGGAGTGTGTGTGTGTGTGTGTGTGTGAAAATAACGCACTTCCTACCAATGGTTACATATAACGCCTGATGCTTATTTTGACTAAAAACCAGTGATTAAACTCATTCATGAAAATGGCCACCCCATTTAGTTTCTCACTGCATTTGAGACATTGCATTTGACTGCAAATAAGATAAAATTCCTTTGAAAGTAACTCCCGTAGAAGATATGATTCCATTCCATTCCATTGCCGTTGTAAACAAAACAAAACAAAAAAATCAGTTACTTACAACTGTATATGTAGCAAATACGTTACGGACCTACACACCGAATTAATCTCTGAATGTAAATTTTTTAACATGTTAGTATTTAATACTCAGAATGAATTATAATAATTCCACATTTAAAATAATAAACTATGTGTGCCAGTAAGACTGAAGTTACCTTTAAAAAAAATTTGATGTGGACTCTTGACTACACTAAAGATAAACCAGAGACAATATTGTATAACTATTAACTTGATGTAAACAAGATATAATATTCTATGACAAAGCGCATGGGAGAATAAGATAAGATATTATTATTATTATTAATCATTATTGCCCTTGAGGACAGTGTTTAAACTCAAATTATTCATGATTATTCAGTTTTTGTTTGTATTTGTCTTCTTCCTCTTCTCTTCCCAAAACCTCTTCATACGCTCACTGTGTTCCTGTTTCCTTTGTTCAGTCCATTTTGTTCCTGTTTTCTTCTGTATTTTAAATTTTGAGTTCATAATTTTGTTCCTGAATTGTCCCCTTTCCCGTGTCATGTCCTTGCTGATCCCTGCGTGATTCAAGTCCTCTTCTATTTCCTGGAACCAACTGGTTTTCCTGAGTGAACCATTTACCACATCAAAGATCCTCTTTGTGAGTCTAGTGCTGTTCATTCGCTGTAAATGTCCATAGAATTGTAATCTACGTCTTCTGATCATGTCTGTCAATCTATGTTCGTATAGTTCTTTCGTTGGTCTTTTCATCCATATACCGTCTTTATATATAGCTCCAAAAAATTTTCTAAGGATTTTGCGTTCAACTTTTTCCGCTTCTGTTATGCCTGAAGCCCCAATCGTTGTTGTTTCTGATGCATATAATGCTTCTGGCAGTACCACTGTTTTGTAATGTCTGAGTTTGGCCTGTCTTGATATATTTCTTTTGTTATAATATGACCATGTGAGTCTATAAGCCTTCTGAAGCTTTTCTGATCTTTCTGAATTTGATAGCTTGTTAGATCCTCCTACTTGTATGTATTCCCCTAGATATTTGAATTTCTCAACTCTTTTTATGTTTCCAAATTTTGTGTATATTGTTTGTACATTGTTGTTTTGTTTCTCCATGTACTGCGTTTTCTCATACGAAATTTGTAGCCCTGTTTTGGCGGCAATTTGATGTAGCTGTTCCAATGCATCTTGTGCTTCCTGCCTATTGTTGCTGAGAATTGCCAGGTCATCCGCAAATGCCAGGCATCTGATGATTGTTTTGGTATGTCGTGTTCTTCCTAGCTGTATTCCTTTGACCTGCGTTTCCCATTGTTTTATAACTTTGTCCAATACCATGTTGAATAAAATTGGTGATAATCCATCTCCTTGCCTGACACCAGTGCAAATTTTGAATGGTTCTGATGTTTCTCCCATAAATTTCACTTTAGACGTGGTATCCGTGAGTGTTTGTTGTATCAGAGCCCTTGTCTTCTTGTCTATGCCGTATTCTCTCATTATGTCAAAGAGCATCTGTCTGTCTATGGAATCATATGCCTTCCTGAAATCCACAAATGTTACTACGGTATTGTTTGTTTGTCTTATCTTCAGGAGTGTTCTCAGATTCCAGATTTGTTCTATGCATGATCTTCCTTTTCTAAAGCCTGCCTGGTATTCACCTATTCGTGGATCTACCTGAGGTTCTAGCCTGTTTAGTAGGGCTTTGGAGAGGATTTTATAAATGACTGGCAGCAAGGAGATACCTCTGTAATTGTTGGGATCCGTCTTGTCACCCTTTTTATGTAAGGGATGTATTAGTGCACATTTCCATTCTTGTGGAATTTTTTTGACATTTTCATGAATATAATGGAATTGGACCTCAATGTGTTTAGAGTTCTTAGTAAAATTTCCATATTTAGCTATTGCTACAGCGCCTGAATTATCTTCATACATTTTTACTGGATTACAAATTTTAATAAATACATCATTAATTAGACTTCTTAGGAAATTGATTTCAGTTACTGCTTCTGATAGGGCAATATATTCTGCAAAGGTAGAAGATTTTGTCACACAGTTTTGATTTTTAGATTTCCACAAGATAACATTTCCATACAATCTAATTACATATCCGGTAGTAGATTTTCGGTCTGAGACATCTCCTGCCCAATCAGAATCAACATAGCAATCCAATATATCAGCATCGTAGTTTTTATAATATTTTAGTTTTAATGTCTTAGTCAAAAACAAATATTTCAACACCCTAAGAGCATACTTAAAATGTGTCTCATTACAACAGTTTTGAAAACGACTTAAATAGTTTACAAAGAATGATATATCTGGTCTAGTACCATAACTAACATACAACAATGCTCCTATTAAATTATACTTGATGTCTTCATTTAATTCACATTTTTCTAATTTCAAATTTATTTCCATAGGTGTTTTGTATAATTTAGCATTTTCAATATTATAGCATTTTGCTACAGATTCAATGTAACGTTCCTGACTCAGAGTTAAAATGTTATTTTGTTCATAGTTATACTCAATGTCTATATCAATGTAATTTTTTACTCTACCTAAATTTTTCATTTTGAATTTATCTGAAAGCTTGTTTTTAATATTGTTAATAACATTTTGGTCTCTGCAGCAAATCAACAAATCATCAACAAATAACAAGATATAAACAGTTACATCATCATCTTTTTTTAAAATATAAACAATAAATATATTTGCATCGTTCAAACTCTAGTTCAGTCAAAAAATGTTGAAACATTCATACCATGCGCGTGGGGTCTCTTTTAGGCCATACAAAGATTTGTTTAGCTTATAAACTTTATCAGAGCCATCTTCATAACCTGTTGGCTGCTTTACATAAACTTTACTATTTAGAAATGCAGTCTCTGCATCCATTTGATGGATTTCCATAGTATTTCGACAACAATATGACAATAAAAGCTTTAAGGTTGGCATTTTTGCTACATGAGAATAAGTATCATCTACACAGTCAGTTTGTTGAAAACCTCTATCTACTAATCGGGCTTTATACTCACTTTCACTCTTCTTTTTGTATACCCATTTCACATCAATCACCTTTTTGTCCTTGGTTGGCTTGTCAACGAGTGTCCATGTATTGTTTTTCACTAGGCTGTTCATCTCATGGTCCATGGCTGCCTTCCATTCATTTGCATCATCGCAGTTCACCGCCTCCTGAAAGTTCTCTGGTGTCATAGCATCACAGTAGTTTACACTGATACAATAATAGCCAAACTCATCAGCAAATCGCGTTGGAGGTTTAACTTGTCTTTTTGATTTCTTTCTGTCCATGTCTTCATCAATTTCTACATCATTGTTACTGTTTGGTGTATCTGTATCATTTCCTCCCACACATTCTTGTATGCATAGATAATATATTCCTACAGAGTTTCCAATATAAATGTATAATTACCAACAATGAGACTAGATGTGATTAAGGACACGTTTTGAGCTTCTTTTGACGATATTATAGTTATATAGCATTCACATACAGATACAGTGCTTACATGCAACTTCACTGTTACTATGTTGAATGTTATTTTATATCTTTAAATGTATATTTGGTAGGTCGGAAACTGCTCTAAAACCATCTCGGAAACATTCAGGTACCAACAAGCAAGTTCTCTTTGCTTACATCAAGGAACTCATATCTGTAAACGAATAATTTTTATACACTAACTGACCCATACGAATAGTATCGTGGTCAGTACCGGATTAACCACGTAGCAAATGCTACTGGCCTCGCGCCTTCTGGGGAGCCTCGCCCCACACCTAGGCTAGATGGGCGACCTTTTTTTTTCTCTTCTTCACATTTGCTACGGGCCCCGCACTGTCTTAATCCGGCGCTGATCGTGGTCAGTCACCAAATGGTAATATAATAATAGGGAAGTAAATAAATGCAATTATTTATGAGAGGTATTTTATTTCGAATATTGGTAATAAATATCACTTTTACTGTCAGGAAATACTACACTACATGTTTAACTGTAAAACATTTAAACGGTAGATATTTAAAAAATATTGGCTTTGTGTGATGTTTTTCAATCCTCTTTACTTTACAAAACTTATTTGAAAACAATATAGCAGTTAAAATGTGATCAAAATATTAATATATCTAAAAAAACGTAAAAAGCCTCACGTGGGTCTCCATACGAAAAAAGAGGTTCTGATAAATACAACCCTGCATTTTGAAGTGTCTGACCTTGTGCATTATTGAATTGGTGAGATGCAGAAGGAAAACATTCCACTTTTTGGCCGTTTTAAACTGAGATAGCCATTTTGTTCACCAACCCTTCCTCCATCTATTGACCTAAACAGAGAAAAAATTCCTCCACTTCTAATGGGTTAAAACAAGCTGTTAAAATTTGAGTGACATGCAAAAAGAAAAGATTCCAGGAAAGTTTTCCTTTTTGCTCTCATTAGTCTGTTAGTTCTTACTTTCGTTGGCAGAGCGCACTTCTAGACGTTAGAATGTGGAAATATAGTAGGGATCTTTGGATTTATATTGTTGTTATATGTTTACATTCGTAAATTGTTGTGCTATTTCAGACCTATAGCTCTAACATTGTGATTGTTGTTAGTGAATCAGCGTTCTTGTAACAGTGTAAACTTTGTATCAAGTGTGTGTTGTAAGGGAAGAACGGTGATAGTGTGATGTCGCTGTCAGAATCTGAGGTTGATAGCCCCCAGAAGAAAAGAAGGTGCTTGGGAAATTTGAGGCAGTGTATGAAAGAAGCCCGAAATAAAGGGGAAGAGTTTGTGACTGATAAAGGTTTTCTTGTAGAGAAGAAGAAAACTGGTGAAGATTGCAGATGTAAAAACAGTGTATGTTGAATTTTGATCAAGAAGAGGAGGACAGAATTATTGTGAACTTTTATAGTGGTAGGGAGAAAAATGAACGAGATACATATTTGATGAGTTTCATTGAGAGACATGATGTGGGACGAAATAGACCTAAATATGAGCACTCCAAGCAAATCACATCAAGCTGCAAGTATGTTGCAGTAAAAGGGAATACACGAGTTGAAGTATGCAGAAAAGCCTTCCTAAGTTTACACGGTGTTTCCAGCAAGGCAGTTTTTCGTTTGGCCCATCTGGTTGAGAAGAATGAACTACCTACAGACTTACGAGGTAAGCACGATAACCGTGTTCGTATTCCCAATGATTTAATAACAAAGATTCATCAGCACATGTCATCGTTTCCCACAAAGGTTTCCCATTACATGCCTTCACCTTTAGTGTACTTGGAGTGTGGTTTGACATGTAAGATTATGTTTCAATTATTTTTGGATAAGCATCAAGACCTGAGAGATATAGTGAAATATGAATATTATTTGAGGTACTTCAAAGAAAATTTTAACTATCGATTTGGGCGTCCTCAAGTAGATGTGTGTTCACAATGTGAGGAACTGGGAAATAAAATAAAATCCCCTGAACTTAATAATGCTGCCAAAAGGGTTGCAACTGCTGAACTTCTCGTTCATAAACGCAGAGCCAAGAAATTTTATTCGAAATTGAATGAAGTAACCATGTTTGTGTAAAAACGAAATTGACGAAGGAGGAATAGTATTTGATTATGTAAAAAATCTCCCTCTTCCTTTACTTCCAGTTCAGGAAATGTTTTATTTGAGGAAATTGTCGCACATTGTTTTTTGTATCCACAACCTTGCAAATGGTAAATCTGTGTTATATACTTACCACGAGGGGACTTGTAAAAAGGGACCTGATGAAGTTTGTAGCTTTCTGTGTGATTATGTAAACACCTGTGTACCGCCTGAAGTGAAAACTCTACATGTGTTCAGTGATGCCTGTGGCGGGCAAAATCGAAACCACACTCTGGTCAGATTTCTATTGAGTCTTACCATGATTGGCCGGTTTGAAAAAATTCATCAGTACTTCCCAATACGTGGACATAGCTTTTTACCGTGTGATAGAGATTTTGCCATTGTCAAGAGAACTGTGCGACGCCAAGATCGAATATACACACCTTTACAGTATGATACCCTTATTCAAAATGCAAAGAAAAAAATCACCATTTGAAGTGAGATCTGTCAAAACTGAGCAGATAGTCAGCTACAAGGAATGGTGGCCCTCAATATTCAAGAAGTATACAAAGAGTCTCCATCATCGAGCTGATTTCCAGATCAGTCAATACAGACATCTCATACACAGGCGAGATCAGAAAGGGTTTGTTGAAGCATTCAAATTCATAAATGGATTGAATAGTGATATTTTTCAACTATACAAACATTGTGGTGACCTGATGCTACCAGTAGACCGTGCCTACGATCATAAAGTTCCCATCGACCAGAAGAAGATAATGCAGTATATTCCACATGAACATAAAGAATTCTACAACACAATATTGCAATGGTCAGCAGAAAATGACACAGAAGATATTGACTAAATGTATGTGGACAGTCTACGAGGGAGACATTATTCAAACTTAGTCACTCTCTTTTCTTGTTTATTATTTACATGTATATGGTGATTTTTGCTCTTGTCTACCTTTATATGCATAAGTATTTCTGAATGTAATTCTGCTAAAAAAAATTTCAATTTTACCTTGGAATAAACTTCTAATTAACAAAAATATTTGAAAAATACTTCATTCAGCAATCAGTGAGATGCAAAAAGAAAATATTCCATGCTCTTTGGACGTAAATTACAAGGTCATGGAGAACATTACATGATATTGAACAAGTGGAAAATATTAACCTCAATTAGTACTACAAACCACCAATAGTAACTTTTTCTCTCCCACTTACCGTTTCCATTTTATAACGTTTTTTTCGTTTCCTGAAAAACTAGGTTACATGGAATGTTTCCCTTCTGCATCTCACCAATTCTATTAATGTTGATAACGAAGGATACTTGTATAGGGAATTGGTTGATCAGAAGATGTGAGGTATGAGCATAGTTTTATCGAAGTGAATGAATTTAGCATTGATGATGTACTCGTCTAAGCGAATTACCATAGATCTTGCACTATTTATTAATTCCTGATTAGCATTAAGATTTGTACATAGCATAATAACGTCCGGGCATTCAGATATGGGTTTTCATTAGTTTCCCCAGATCACTCAAGGCGTATGCCGGTGTGCTTACTTTAAAAGGCCAAGGCCGAATTCCTTCCTGTTCCTTGTACCCAGTCCTTTCCGTCTCTAATGACCTTTACGTGGATGAGGCGTAAAGCTACAAGAAAAAAAAATAATAGCATTTTTCTTTAAAAGCAATTTATGAGTTGGTAAACCAGACGATCTCGGAAATGGCTCTAGCAATTTGGATGAAATTTCATATGTAGATAACGTTTTGGTTTCATACTTTGTAATGCGATTTTACCAACAACAAAAAAACAATTCTTGTATTTGGTATTTCTGAAACAGCTCTCAGGTCATCTCGTAGAAGTTTCAGGTACTAGTAAGCCTACTGATGTTAGTTAAGCTTCTCTAGCAAGGAACTGTGAACCTCAAAATATCTAGGAAGCCTTCAAGAAAAAAGTTTTACTTTACTCATAATCTAGCATATTGAACAGAAATTGAAACATACAGAGCGAAGGTCGGTCAACCAGGTACTTTCTAACAAAAGTAGTAACTCCCACTTTCTATATGTTACATCTACTACAATACGAGCTTAATTTATACGTGCGGGTAAACAGGGATTTCATTCGTTTCACAGGTAATGTACAGAAAGACACCTAAACATCTACATCCAACATTATGAAATTTTGCGTCTCCTATATGCGTAAGGAAATTTTATTAAAAATCCATATTGTATTTTGATGTAAAATAGTGGTGTGATGTATTTTACTGGCTGATTTTGAGTATTTTACTTCATAATAATAATATACCGGCATATCAATTATTACAATTTCGGCAGTATTTTATGGGAGTTGTTATCCTAGGATATTTTCTCCTATTAGCAAGGGGGGTAATTTCTTCTAAGTAGGTATGTCTTTGTGTTGGTGCATTAGTTTATTAAGCTCAGTGGTCTTTTATGTAGGTCCGCTGAAATAATATACTTGCCGATGTTTTTGACCATTTGATTTTTATACTTCTGGGACCTTTTGTAGAACGATTTCGCCAACACCCTGAATCTATCAAGGAGTGTAGGCAGTGCAGTAGCCTCGTGTAGGGCATCGATCGGGAAATGACGTGGAAAATTTAGGGTTCTCTTCACTGCCCGGTTTTGAATGACTTGTAACTTCCGTATTTCATGATTTGCGGCGTATGCCCATACGAGGCATGCATATTCCATAATTTGTCTGATGAGGGTAGTGTAGATTTTGATTCCAATCGTTGGAGGTAGTTGACTATTAAAATTGATGAGTGGGTAGAGTTGTAATCTCGGACTCACTCGGCATCTAACTTCAATGTGGGCGTGCCACGTTAGTCTCCTATCTAGTGTGACCCCTAGATAGCGAACAGTTTTAGACCAGGGGATGTCCTTGCCGTTGAAGTGTAATAGAGGATGCGATCACCGGTAGCGCTGGTTCGCATCTTCGCGTAAGCATTATGGCTTGCGTTTCGTCAGGACTGATTTCTCCACCTCCTAGCCTAAGCAAGAGTTTTCTGTTGGACTTCTTGGAGACGTCGAGTTATTATAGCTCTGCTTCTGCTGAGAGAGAAGTATGCGGTGTCGTCTGCGTAGGTCGCAACCTCAACACCGGGGTTATTTGGTACGTCAGTGGTGTACAATGTGTGTAGTACTGGTCCGAGAACCGACCCTTGGGGAACGCCGGCCGGGATCCGTCTTCTAAGTTTGTTGACACATACTGAATATGCGGCCGGTGAGGTAGCTCCTAAGTTTCACATACAGGCCTGGGAAACCTTGCTCATAGAGCTTGAGCAGGAGTCCTGAGTGCCATACCGAGTCGAACGCTCTGGAGATGTCAATAGCACCAACCCGCAGTATTCCTTGAAACTAAAGGCTCTGGTTGCTTTCTCGACGACTCTCATGAGGTGCTGTGTGGTGGAGTGGCCTTTCCTGAATCACAGCTGGTGGTCTGGAATGATACTGTTTGCCTCTATTTGTGTGTACAGTCGTTTGAGTAGCAGTCTCTCAAACACCTTGCTAACGGCAGGAAGGAGGCTAATAGGCCAGTAGTGTTGAGGGAAGAGTGGGACTTTCCCATTCTTATGACTACTTCTGCACGTTTCCAGTTTCGAGGGTATTGTTGCAGTCTTATAATTTTATTGAAGGTCGCTGCCAGGTATGATATCGCCTTAGGTGGTAGTTTGTGGAGAAGAAGGTTGGTAACCTTGTCCCGCTCCTAATAAGTTTCACATACGGGCCTGGGAACCCCTGCTCATAGAGCAGAGTTTAGAAACACAACTGGCTACTTCTTCAGCAGTGATTGGCTCAATTTCAAACTCGTCCTCTGTATTGAGAAAGACTAGTCGACGGCGCACTGTAAACAAATGGATTGCGAAGTTTGAGGGTGCATCAGCTGGATTGTCGCCGTTGGCAGCCAGCGATTTTGCATCGTCGTGTCTCTGAGGTTGCTGATTGGTTTGTTTCCTTTTCCTTCAGTTTTACTTCTAACTGGGCTGCGAGGGCTGTGACTTAGCATTTTGTTGGGTCTTGTTGTTGATCGCATTTGAGCCTTCTGGGGTATGTTCTTGTTCCTGCTCTGCTGCTGGCGTGGAGCCTAGCGGGTTACCTTTTTTGTTTTGGTTATGGCTTGGAGGTGAATTTTACTTCTCTCTCAATCCTCTTTGCCGATCTCGAACCCTTTTAAAGGCTGGGCAGCCTTTATAGCTTGCTACGTGTCCCCCTCCGCAGCTGGAGCATTTGGCTACATCTTTTCCCTTTTGTGAGGTGCACTGATCGGTATAATGCTTCCCGGCACACTTCACACAAACAGGTGGCATTTTGCAATTCTTTGCAACAGGTCCAAAACGCTGTCAGCTGAAACATTGAGAAGGTCCTGCTATAGCCCGAAGCTTCTCGTCCTGTACTTTCAAGTGACATATTCTGTCAACCTCGAAGATTGTTGTGTTTTCTGGTATGTCGGCCAGAACCACAAGGAACAGCGGCATTGGAACGTTACTGCCGGGACGTTTAAGTTGGGTCACCGTCTATTCGGAGAAGCCCATCCCTACAAGTTCGTTCTTCAGATCCTCAGTGGGCAAGGAATGAGGAATGCCCCTGAATAACACTTTCAAATTTGGGACGGACCTTATTGGGGAGGTATAATACGGGGTTCCTCTTTCCTGAAGCATTCCCGTAGCGGTGATGTAGTCCTCAGTGGTGGTAAATGTGAACTTAATCTTGTCGCCGGCCGCAGTCTTGGCGGGGAAGTGGCTCTTCACGGCTCTGTCATGAAGTATCTTGTAGTTATTGTCAATCTGAACGAAAATCGGTGGAATGTGTGCTGATCACCGTTCCCCGTTCGGTTGCAGCAGAGTTATTTTGAGGTGGATCACTCTGCAGCGGTTGAAATTTGTTAGCTGCTTCAATAGTTGTTTCTTGTTGAGTTGAGAACGGTGTTTTGGCTGTGCGTCGTGGAGACGCAAAACCTTCATCTTGCTCTTGAATATGTTGCGTGAGGTAATGCGGCGCCTCTGAATCTGATGCCGATTGCTCTGAGGAGACAGCAGTGTCCGCCGTAAATAGCCGATGAGTTGAAGTAGCTGGTCCAGGAGCTTCAGCCGTGGGTGCTGTTGAGTCCTCGTTCTTTTTGAATGGTGTCTTCACAGGCCGTGCGGGCCGCTTCTTCTTAGAGACTTTACCCATTTTCTTCACATGGGTTTTGCCAGAGGAAGAGCAAGCTGCACTGCGCTTGTCGGCATCTGAGTCTGCGTAGTCTTCGTCGGAGTTATTTTTATATGGGCCTCTGTAACCAGACATTACTTCCGTTTCTTCAGGCGAAGGTGAACGTGGGGACACTGTAGCGCTGTCCGCCGCAAGAGCGAGATGAACGCCAGCCGCTGTCTACATATCCCTGTGCAGAAGTATCTTGACGGTGATGTCCTAGCGGGAGTGTTGCTCTGGCCCCTATTTATCACCGCTAGGTTAGCCAGGACCAGAGACAACCCTAAGCTCACGCCAGAGGATTCCACTCAGGGAGTGGGCCGTGTGGCGATTTAACCCTATCTGCCTCGGGTGGGAGGAATCCCCAAAGAAGAGAAAGCAGGAAAGCCTTACTCTCTACTTCGCAAAGAGTGCGAGACAGTACTCGCATACGCGAGCGCAGCGAAAGGCAATCAGCAGTACATGAACACAACAAGCGAGTTGTGAATTGCATAATGAAATTCGTAAACCACGCAACCTTATTCTGGCACGCAAGGAAAAAATACTCAGAAGTAGGGGGGAGGGGCTCTTCGTTGTAGAGACAGCAATTTCATATCATCAATGAAGCTAGAGCTCCGTTAAATGTATAGTAGTATAAATTGATATAAATAGTATGATTGACTTGTTAGTTACTTTATGTAATTGCACCTAACGTCTTTAGTTTGTAGTTGCATGCATTATACGCTCTCAGATTGAGAACGCGGGATGGAAAAAGGAAAAACCAACCCAACAGATTGTTCCTACGCTTTCTATTAAATTAATATGTAATTACGCTTATAACTTAGGAGGTTTGGGTACTTAAGGGTGGTAAAAATATATGAATATATGTATATGTATTGTGTCAACTCTTAATGGTGCTGATCATCATTTACTAATGATCACGGTTATTTTGCGGTTTAAATATACTGACAAATACTCGTAAATAAATCGTAGTAATAGTTTCATTGGTGACAATGTGTTGTTTTTAAGAGTTGAAACATCATAAAATAAAATTGCTTTAAATCACTTAACAAAGGAGTTTTGAAGAATTTAAGTACGCAGCACGACTAAGAGTTTCTAAAAAAAAAAAAAAAAAAAAAAAAAAAAAAAAAAAAAAAAAAAAAAAAAAAAAAAAATCAGCAAATAGTGTTACCAACAAAGGAGAACTCTTTACCTACAGCATCATGTGACAGGGGAGCGGACACTGCAATGTACAGTGGCGAGTTCTATTGACTGTTTTGTAGGGAAAAAAAAGTGTGTTGAGGGTTTTGCAAACAGCTTATTACAATTGTTTTCTAGATAATTATCTATGTTTACAGTAAATTGTGAGTGGGTAGGCTTTGGTTAGATGGTGGCAGTTTTATTTAATAAACTGTAATTCATATGTAGCAGAATTTGTTTAATAAGTTTTCGTATTTACGTCAATACTAGAGAATACTCTTTTTTAACAAGCTCTGTTCTTTCAGAGTGTAATGGTTTAGTTTACTAACCTTTCAGACTGCTTAGTACAGTAACATACTATTGTTTTATTGCAGCTATCGATAAAATCTTGGGTACTGAGTGTAGCCTTGCTGCTAACTGTCTTACATGAGAACAACGGACCTGTAAAGCCAGGAAGCAGTTCGGTTCAGTGATATACTATGCTTCTATAGGGAATAATCATGCCCGAGATGTGTGGCACCTGTTGCAGGATCGTGGCGAATGATTTGGATTGCAGTGTGAGAGACGGTTTCACTGAAATATATCCGGTGGAGAACGGGAGCTAATTGAAACCTTTTATGGTATTGTCCACTTTGAGTACAGGAAGAATTAATAAGGGAGATGGGCGAAATATTATTGCCCTTTAGGCTAGGCGCCTGGAGGAGGATGGGACAAATGGGGGTTAGTGATGAAGCTAAATAAATTAGGAGTTGGCAACGAAAAATTTAGTAAACCGGATGAAGGTGACTGATCCTTTAGAAATTGTTGGGCGTATTAGGTTTCACCTGTTACCAAAGTCAGGAGAGGAAGAGCCTACTGTGGAAGAAGACGAAAGTGTGTAGTAGACCTTTATAAGTAGATGCATGGATAGGGCAGATAACAGAGGATACTGGATCATTTTTTAAGCATTACGCTAAGAAATATTGTGTAATAGGGGTACGGTGAATAGCACTGATAAAAATTCGACTTATAACATAGCGAACTGAAGGTGGTGAAGGAGGCACCACATACCAGTGTGGAGCACATGTGTGTATTTAGTAGCCACATTAACCAGATTTGTCGGAAAAGAGGGATTCAAACAATTTGGTGAGCAGAGCACCTGAAGTGTGTCGTATATGTAAAATGATTAAAATACACAAATTAATGAAGAACATTGATTAATAAAATAATAATTGGAAATCATGGTAGGCGCTAAGGATGAAAGTGTTCCCTATTCGAGGGAAGCGACTTTCCAGTTCTATAATATTTTTCAGCAAAACAAATGTAAGTTTGAAATTAATCAGAAATTACACCTCTTTATATGGTCAAATGACACGTTGGCATACAGGAAAAGATAAAATTGAAAACAAGGTTTACAGCAGAATTTTATTATCTTTACTTATAAAATTTATCAGTTTATTTAACAACTGGGACTGATCTTGGTTTTCATGAAAGTTACAATGTGAAGCATTCTTTGATTAAGTTGCAGTTTATAACACGATTGAAATCTCAAGGCTTTGACTGGGTTGAACAAAGCAAGAGTATCTAAACAGCTACATCATTGTTCACCGTAGCATGTGACATGTAGACTGTGTGAGCTAACAGAATGCCCACTCTTCAAGACGGCTCCTCCTGCTCTGGTAGCGACGTCGTGGGTGTCGTGGGAAGCGCCGCCGCTTGTGTGTTGCAGACGATACCGGAGTGTAGGCCTTGGTCTGGTGCTCCCACGTTCTGGCAGACCCAGGACTCAGTCTACGGAAGCACTTAGCGGGTAATTCTCGTCCTCCAATTTGCGCACCTCATAATGCATACCTTTTACAGTCTTATAAAAAATTAACAAAATCTGAGTTTCACTGAAATCCCCATCGTAGTGTTCCACCTATAAACGTTCATTATTTTAAATACGTGTATTTAAAATGTAAATACAAATTGTAACATACCTTGCACTTTTTATTTAAAATACTCTGATATAAAAAGCATTTTGTATTTTATTTGAAATCTTTTTCCAAGCTCATTTTGTATTTGATAAACGCAAAATACTTTTCTTAGTTTCAAAAACTTTTTTATTTCATATTGAGGTTATGTCTCTGAATATTGATTTATGAAAGCATGCAAACTATTGTCAACATTACTAAACAAAGGTCAAATGCTAATTTCTCCCTGACACGTTTAACGCTGCCGCCGTCGTGTTGTGCGTTTTGTTTTGTTTGTAATTTTTATGCCAGTTTTGTTTACTTGGTGGACGGAAGTTATTAAAATGCAAATAAAACATTAAAAATAAGATGTCACATCACATTTATTTTCACTGTGGAAAAATTAATAAAATTTTCTTTGTCCGGAGCAACAGTAAAAACATTCAGTTTATATTGCAGCATTGTTTCAAATCTATACATATAATAAACAACTTTTGTCATCTATGAGGTCACACGTCACGCCATGACATCACGCCGACATCGCGCAATGACGTCATGATTAACGCCATTGTTCTAGGTTATGCACTTTATTTAATAACTTTTCCAAGCATCCCCGAATAAATTGACTGAAAGAACACTGAAATAAAAGTAGGTATTGTGTTAAAATCGACTTATCAATCATTAGATGATTATATTTACGTAAAATATTTTGGTATAGAAGTACTCAAATTCTTTGTCCATAGATATGTAAGATATATGGATTAAGTTTCAAGCAACAATGTTAGCGAAAGTCTTGATTAGATTGTTACTTAACATGGGTCAGAATTACAACTGGAATTTGACGTTACAGCAGAGGGCATGAATAATTTAGTTTTTTTTTTTCCAAACAATTTTAGTGTCCTATTATTGAAATTATTGATTCGTTTGAATGGAAATGGGTGCACACTGATCACGATTTGTGGAGCATATACAACAATTAAAACAATTATTACGTGACATAATGTAAGTTTATAAGATTTATTTTAATTTTCTTTGTTTCCACAGAGCAATATTACTGAGGCTATTATTTCCGAAACATGTAACTGTCAGCTATTCAAACGTTATAATATCGGTCTGAATCACGGATAACAAAAAAAAAAAAAAAAAAAAAAAAAACACCCTTGAAGATTTTTGATAAAATTTATATCGCGATGCATTAGTGTCACTAAAATGCGATACAGTACATGTATTAATATGCGTGAGACTGAAGTATTGTTCTTCAGGTGGCAAGTTAAGCGTAGGTTAGTTTGAAATGCAACCTGGACCAAGATGGAAAAGGAAACCTTTTGCTACAGCGCAAGGTACGAGGAATTAGATCTAATTTTATTTCATAACTATTCTATTTAGTTAAGCAATTGCTAAGACATGAATTGTCAGAACACTGACAGAAAATTCGTTAAAATTGGCATGTTAATTATCAGTTGCCTTTTTTCTGAAATCATTACATGGTTTGAATGAAAAAAGTTCCAAATTGACCGCGATATGTGTGGCCTAAACCACAATTAAATATTACGTGGCATAGCGGAAGTTGTTAAGATTTATTTTTAGCATCCTTCGTTTTCACTCAGGTTATAATTTCAGCCGATGTAAGCTGTCTCAGCTGTTAAAATATCGATTTTTATCACA
>CM061919.1:134285556-134381712 GCA_031002005.1 Vandiemenella viatica
ATGCTAATTGAATTGCGGGGAGGGGGTCTCACATCTGTAACCTCAGATTGATCTTATTATTTCCTTATGTACAGCGGTCAGCGGACAGTTTTTTCCCCATGTATTCTTATGGAGGATGGAGTGAGCCCACTTTTTCCCCCATGGCGGGGAGCCTTAATTGATTTTAATTAATGCTAATTGAATTGCGGGGAGGGGGTCTCACATCTGTAACCTCAGATTGATCTTATTATTTCCTTATGTACAGCGGTCAGCGGACAGTTTTTTCCCCATGTATTCTTATGGAGGATGGAGTGAGCCCACTTTTTCCCCCATGGCGGGGAGCCTTAATTAATGCTAATTGAATTGCGGGGAGGGGGTCTCACATCTGTAACCTCAGATTGATCTTATTATTTCCTTATGTACAGCGGTCAGCGGACAGTTTTTTCCCCATGTATTCTTATGGAGGATGGAGTGAGCCCACTTTTTCCCCCATGTATTGCTTATGGACCTGTCTTTGCAGACAGTTTGGAGCGGAGGGGAGCCGAGGAACTAGGGGAGTTTAATTGAATGCGGGTTCGTAATTGAATGTGCACAGCTGCGCCACACCCGAATTATCGCTCCCCTCGCAGCTGCATGATGCGGGTTCGTAATTGAATGCGCCACACCCGGAAGCCATCAATTATCGCTCCCCTCGCAGCTGCATGATGCGGGTTCGTAATTGAATGTGCACAGCTGCGCCACACTCGAATTATCGCTCCCCTCGCAGCTGCATGATGCGGGTTCGTAATTGAATGAGCACAGCTGCGCCACACCCGAATTATCGCAGGATAACAATAAGCGACTGTGTGACTCATGTCTCCCACTATGACAGCTGCAACCGGAACACCCGGTATATTGACCGCCCATTTATGCGCTTCAGTATTTTTAGATCACAACAAATTAACGATATCTCTAACTACCTCCATTTTTACACCCACCATCTGAGACATTGGCGTTTTCATGCTTATTCATAATTGCTTCTGTCTTGCTACTAAATAAGATATTAGATTTGAACTGATATAAATGTCACCACCGAGGTTGGTGGTGTAACGGTTAGCGTTCTGGCCCGCCCGGGTATCCAGATTTGGGTTTTCCATGGTTTCCCAAGTCACTCCATGAAAACGCCTGGATGCTTCCTTCAAAAGGCCGTGGCTGAATTCCTTCCCATTCCTTGCCCCCCCATCATTTCCCGTCTATAAAGACATCGCTGTTAAGAGACATTAAAAATAAAAAAAACACACAAGTTATCATTGTGTTATAGTCTAAATTACGAGATACCACTTCCTGAACTATCAACGGAAAATAACCTTCTGGTTTTTCCAATACCTTTCTTTTCTTCCACAATACCTTGCAAAATGTGTTCTACAACAGCCGATTTTGTTGGTTGGCCTGGTCTTGCCTATCACTAATGTTCTTTATTTATTACTAGCTGAGGTACCCGGCTTCACTCAGAGAGTTGATGTGAGATAGTGTAGTAATTGTAATAAAATGATAAACATTAAAATGTAAGAGGTAATTTTTTTTTATTGAAAACATTTTCTAACTTTTCGAATACTTGTTTCCGAACACCATTTTTCATTTTGTTATCCGGGGTATATATGTACAAATTTTTATAATTTTCTACTCGATAGTATAGACCGCGAGAGAAGCAGGAGTCTTTGGGGTTGATGCCACAATGTTTTAAAGTTTGTCTTTGCGCTGTGTTAATTGTAAAACTATAGGCTAATTTGATTGGAAATTGCAGTCTTTTCAGTAAAGATCAGAGCTATTCTGAGGATTAATACTATGTGTTTCGATTCTGGAGTTTCCCCGGTCATGTAATGTAGAACTTCCTGTGGAGGTGCTTCCAGTGGTGGTGATCGAATTTTTCCATTCATGCAACAGAATCCTGGTGTTTCTCCACTGAATTTTTTCGCGTTGCAAAATTGTTAGATGTTATCCATTTTTCTGATTACGAAGTGGTTGTTTTTGTTATATTGTTTTGTCGGGTCGTAGTGGAATGCTTCATTTTTCAGGTTATACTGTTTACTTGTCCTCGTCCGCGCTTCTCGTAGGGTGATATTTTCATGGGTGGCTTGCGTCCGCAGCAACCTGACCTTCACATCTTTCACAACTTGGGTCGTCATGTAGTTACGCCTTAACACTTCCGTTGTTCGGTTTCAAGTTTAAACTGTAGGTTCTCTACACCCTGTTAAGTTCAAGTAGGCTAGGATAGAGGCGGTATGCGCAGGCAATAAAAAACCCTGGTCATAATGACCAAACGAGCCATTACTCCGTACTTCAGGTGAATGTTGGGTTGGTTCCTCCAAAAGACCATGCCTGAATTCCATCCCGATCCTTGCACCAGTCCTATCACACCTCGTGATCGGTAAAGATCTGGCCTAGCATTTGGGAGGGTGTGGGCTCGAATCCCCGTCCGGGCATCCAGATTTGAGTTTTCCATGGTTTCCCCAAATCACTCCAGGCGAATGATGGGATGATTTCTTCATTTGCCATGGCCGAATTCCACCCCGTTCCTCGTCCACTGTCCTTTTCCCCCGCCTCTAAAGGCCTCGATGTCGACGAGGCGTAGAACCATTAAAAAAAGAAAACCCCGACCACCAACTCCAGATGAATGCCGAGTTATTCATTCAAAATACCATGCCTAAATTCATTTCCAGTCCTTGCCGCCAGTCCTTTCACGCGTCCAATGACCTCGTTGTTGACGAGACTTAAAAAAGAAAAAAAATATCAGAAGAATTGTGTTGGGGCGTGCAGAGGCTACCGTGAGTGTGTCTTGTTGCCTTCAGTTGAGGGCTATGCCTGCTTAATAAATTCAGCATTGGAGTGAGAGAGGATGCAGTTCTACCCCAGTTGCTCAATAATGAAGCCGACATGTTCCTTGGATATTCCAGTATGGTTTGCGATACGCTTTTTGAGTGATTCACCGGTCGAATCAAATTGTTGAGGTATGCGATGATCATCGTTTTGCTGAAGTGATCGGACGTCGGCTGCATTTATCATCTACAATTATGGCCTTTACATTCTCGCAATCACCAAATTTTAGTGCCAATCGATTTACAGTATACCTATCAACGGCATTGCCGGTATAAACAGCATTGAAACGACGATGAATCGTAGTAGGAATCACTTTGTCAGCAGTTAAAAATTCGATAACAGCACGATGTTTAACTCGCGTTGGCACAACACTAGAACACTTCTCCATAATTCCGGACAACAAATCCTTACTTCTCAGTACTTTCAAATAAAATGTAATGTCGCTTGGTATGTATGGTCTGGCGTCAGAGTTTTTCAGTCGTAACAGCCTTACCTAAGGACAGGAATGAACACGTTTACCTCCACCACCACGGACTAGACCTGATTACTACCCAAATGGACTGCTAGTGCCAGTGTACAGATATGGCCAGCCCGGTACTGTTGTTTTTGTCTGTGTATCAGCTCAATGCTGGTGATTCTAAGCGCTTGACGATAGGTTTATCGTCCAAACACGACGTCAAAATCGTTGCCTCCTTCAAAAAGGCGAAGGCTGAATACCTTCCCGTTCCTTGTCTCCAGTCACATCCCGCCTCTAATGACCTCGACTTCGACAAGGCGTAAAACCATAAGTAAAAAGAAAAAAAAATCTTAAGCCCAGTACGTTTTCATTTACTTTAGAATTACCGTCAATATTTTCTATTGCAGAGACTAAATGCTGATCAGTGCAGAAATGATTACATTCGTCCACGTTTCAGACGATGCAGGTTTAATTTTTGAGAATTTTTAATGTTCTGCAGTGTCATACAGGTGATTTAATGTTCTTTCTTCAATGCATTCCACTCGTCTTCTTTTCAGAGTTATTGCTTGTATGCCGGTCTGAATATCTACTCTGATGTGTGAGTTTTTAAAGCAAAGTAATGAATCAGCAGTTGTTGGAGATGTAGGTTATATTGAATGCGTAGAGACGTCTGGCTTATCACAACATCAGCAAAGTCAGTTCTGAACAAGGGAAGTTAGAGTAATATCTCCTCCACAAACCAGTCTAAAAACTTTACGAGACAAAGTTTTATATTCGTGCTGTAGTATCCCCCAAGATTAATACGAAAGATTTTACACAATTTCTAACAGTCTGAACGTTGGCTATATAAAAGTGACGATGTTATTATTATTATCACCGAAAACGTGCATCGGATGTCGAAAGTCAAGAGGATCATAGAATACCGAGCCTGGTGGGTGAGCAGTAACGTTCGGATATATCGTTCGCGAGGATATGCAGCACGGTTTTAGAGTCAGATTTTCTTTCGTTTCCCAAAAATCACTCGAGGCTAGTGTCGGGATCGCCCCCATGCAGTACTCCTTTGAGAGTAATTTTTTATATGCCGATATAACTACCGTGCCCGGTAGGTGAGTTTTTTTAGGATTGGGACTGTCATGTGGAGGTGGAGAGTTCAATTCCCGATCCGGCTGTTCATTAGAATCTGTTGTAGTACCACTTTAGACGCAAATAGCCGTTTATCGCCTATAGTAGCTGCGACAGCGAAAAACACGGCTAGTGGTGTTTTTGTCCGTAGGAAGGGATGTTTTTATTATTATTATTATTATTCCTAGCCATTTGAGGCAATTTTTTCTTGTATTTTTGACCAAGAGTCCTCGATAAGTTATGGACATTCAAAAGTAACAGAGTTTCGACTTACCGTGCACTCTGCCTATGTCGCGGCTAACAAGTCTATGGTATTGAGTTTCGACGTGGGCAACGGCCAAGGCGCCGGTCACTGCGAGTTGCACACTGATGAGGTTCCTCCAAAAATGAATCACCGTTGGTTGTTAGGCTCAGTATTTGGGTAAGAAGATACTATTTTAACCCCAGCAACCGTTCGGCAGGTGACTGTGTGTTTCTCGCGTGGAACTACGATCTGGGGCATGCGGTGTTGAATAAGTCGGACACTACGTCCAAACTTGGATTAGCACGTTTTATTCTTCATAAGTCAGTGTAACTCTGGTACTGTGTCCTACATTTTTGAGTACCACAACCGGTTCAAAATCATGCTTAGACGTTAACTCTATCGAAACTGTTATATCCAAGGGGCGGGTTTGTTTCAGATACCATCATTAATTACAGTTCATGCATGAGACAGGCGACGAAAAAGTGGGGTAGAACCCCCCCATGGCTCATAACTGACCAAAAAATCATCAGTAACATGTGTTCCAAGTACCAAACTCTTCACATCAACGTCGTATCATTTAACTCACACTACAGACCTCACTGCCATTCAATATCGTGGGTACTAGGTACAAAACTGTACACATCATCAGCACCACCTCTATCCCACACCACAAGCCTTTTCTGCCATTCAGTAATATTTGCCCACTTACCACGAGTATCAGGGTAGACATATGGTCATCAGACAGATATCATAACTCCCATATTCATACTAGGTCTCACATACAAATCCATACGTCACCACACACAAGCACACAAAAATATAACTAACTAAAAAACCATCAGACAGACGTTAGAGTGTGTGCAAAGGATGCCATGTTTTCACCATACACATCAGTGCTTATCCCATACGGATTATTCATCACACCCAATAGATTGCATGTATCATCAACTTATAGGTAGCCAGTGACTGTGAAATCTCAAAGTCGAGTAGAATCCTATAGTGATAGACACACAACGACATCGGAAGACGCACATACACACACACTCACATGTCCACACATACACATAGTTCCATACATCAACACACACGTACACGTAACTGGAGGAAAGTGACTGAACACCCTACATCCAGACTGAATAGTTACAGGATGTATGAAGTGTGACATGTCTTTGCCACACAGCTCAGTGCTCTTCACACCCAACTGATTACATCTACATAGGTGGCCACTGATGGAAAAATCTCGAGTAGACACCATAATCAGACACACACGAACACGCACACACACATATTTCCATGCATATACCACAATTCCATACGTCAACACATACATACAAGCAACTGAAGGAAAGGGACTCCACACACGACGTCCATACTGAGGTGTTACATGATAGGCAGAGGATAGCATGTCTTTGCAATACAGCTCAGTGCTCACCACACTTACCGGATAATATTATCGATGAAAGGTGTTGACAGTGTGTGTGTGTACAAACGCCGAAATCACCATAACAACTACAACCATCAGTAGGAAGGCAGAACTTATGTTAAGTCAGGTTAATACAGAATGTTAAAGTGTTTGTTATAGTTGGTTAGAGTAAATTCAGTTTAGGTTATTTCAACTCACATTCACATGGTGTCACTGATGCATGGCAATCCAAAAGTGTTTGCTGAGGCGGCTTGGGCCCCACCGCGGCCTAAGAGACCGGTATTTTGCACGACCTAAGAAGACCGGTATTTTGCGCGCCGGTTATCCGGATACAACGCGTTTGTATTTTTTCTACGCAGCAGCCGCTTACTGTGGGGCCCAAGCCACCTCAGCAAACACTTTTGGATTGCCATGCATCAGTGACACCATGTGAATGTGAGTTGAAATAACCTAAACTGAATTTACTCTAACCAACTATAACAAACACTTTAACATTCTGTATTAACCTGACTTAACATAAGTTCTGCCTTCCTACTGATGGTTGTAGTTGTTATGGTGATTTCGGCGTTTGTACACACACACACTGTCAACACCTTTCATCGATAATATTATCCGGTAAGTGTGGTGAGCACTGAGCTGTATTGCAAAGACATGCTATCCTCTGCCTATCATGTAACACCTCAGTATGGACGTCGTGTGTGGAGTCCCTTTCCTTCAGTTGCTTGTATGTATGTGTTGACGTATGGAATTGTGGTATATGCATGGAAATATGTGTGTGTGCGTGTTCGTGTGTGTCTGATTATGGTGTCTACTCGAGATTTTTCCATCAGTGGCCACCTATGTAGATGTAATCAGTTGGGTGTGAAGAGCACTGAGCTGTGTGGCAAAGACATGTCACACTTCATACATCCTGTAACTATTCAGTCTGGATGTAGGGTGTTCAGTCACTTTCCTCCAGTTACGTGTACGTGTGTGTTGATGTATGGAACTATGTGTATGTGTGGACATGTGAGTGTGTGTGTATGTGCGTCTTCCGATGTCGTTGTGTGTCTATCACTATAGGATTCTACTCGACTTTGAGATTTCACAGTCACTGGCTACCTATAAGTTGATGATACATGCAATCTATTGGGTGTGATGAATAATCCGTATGGGATAAGCACTGATGTGTATGGTGAAAACATGGCATCCTTTGCACACACTCTAACGTCTGTCTGATGGTTTTTTAGTTAGTTATATTTTTGTGTGCTTGTGTGTGGTGACGTATGGATTTGTATGTGAGACCTAGTATGAATATGGGAGTTATGATATCTGTCTGATGACCATATGTCTACCCTGATACTCGTGGTAAGTGGGCAAATATTACTGAATGGCAGAAAAGGCTTGTGGTGTGGGATAGAGGTGGTGCTGATGATGTGTACAGTTTTGTACCTAGTACCCACGATATTGAATGGCAGTGAGGTCTGTAGTGTGAGTTAAATGATACGACGTTGATGTGAAGAGTTTGGTACTTGGAACACATGTTACTGATGATTTTTTGGTCAGTTATGAGCCATGGGGGGGTTCTACCCCACTTTTTCGTCGCCTGTCTCATGCATGAACTGTAATTAATGATGGTATCTGAAACAAACCCGCCCCTTGGATATAACAGTTTCGATAGAGTTAACGTCTAAGCATGATTTTGAACCGGTTGTGGTACTCAAAAATGTAGGACACAGTACCAGAGTTACACTGACTTATGAAGAATAAAACGTGCTAATCCAAGTTTGGACGTAGTGTCCGACTTATTCAACACCGCATGCCCCAGATCGTAGTTCCACGCGAGAAACACACAGTCACCTGCCGAACGGTTGCTGGGGTTAAAATAGTATCTTCTTACCCAAATACTGAGCCTAACAACCAACGGTGATTCATTTTTGGAGGAACCTCATCAGTGTGCAACTCGCAGTGACCGGCGCCTTGGCCGTTGCCCACGTCGAAACTCAATACCATAGACTTGTTAGCCGCGACATAGGCAGAGTGCACGGTAAGTCGAAACTCTGTTACTTTTGAATGTCCATAACTTATCGAGGACTCTTGGTCAAAAATACAAGAAAAAATTGCCTCAAATGGCTAGGAATAATAATAATAATAATAATAAAAACATCCCTTCCTACGGACAAAAACACCACTAGCCGTGTTTTTCGCTGTCGCAGCTACTATAGGCGATAAACGGCTATTTGCGTCTAAAGTGGTACTACAACAGATTCTAATGAACAGCCGGATCGGGAATTGAACTCTCCACCTCCACATGACAGTCCCAATCCTAAAAAACTCACCTACCGGGCACGGTAGTTATATCGGCATATAAAAAATTACTCTCAAAGGAGTACTGCATGGGGGCGATCCCGACACTAGCCTCGAGTGATTTTTGGGAAACGAAAGAAAATCTGACTCTAAAACCGTGCTGCATATCCTCGCGAACGATATATCCGAACGTTACTGCTCACCCACCAGGCTCGGTATTCTATGATCCTCTTGACTTTCGACATCCGATGCACGTTTTCGGTGATAATAATAATAACATCGTCACTTTTATATAGCCAACGTTCAGACTGTTAGAAATTGTGTAAAATCTTTCGTATTAATCTTGGGGGATACTACAGCACGAATATAAAACTTTGTCTCGTAAAGTTTTTAGACTGGTTTGTGGAGGAGATATTACTCTAACTTCCCTTGTTCAGAACTGACTTTGCTGATGTTGTGATAAGCCAGACGTCTCTACGCATTCAATATAACCTACATCTCCAACAACTGCTGATTCATTACTTTGCTTTAAAAACTCACACATCAGAGTAGATATTCAGACCGGCATACAAGCAATAACTCTGAAAAGAAGACGAGTGGAATGCATTGAAGAAAGAACATTAAATCACCTGTATGACACTGCAGAACATTAAAAATTCTCAAAAATTAAACCTGCATCGTCTGAAACGTGGACGAATGTAATCATTTCTGCACTGATCAGCATTTAGTCTCTGCAATAGAAAATATTGACGGTAATTCTAAAGTAAATGAAAACGTACTGGGCTTAAGTTTTTTTTTCTTTTTACTTATGGTTTTACGCCTTGTCGAAGTCGAGGTCATTAGAGGCGGGATGTGACTGGAGACAAGGAACGGGAAGGTATTCAGCCTTCGCCTTTTTGAAGGAGGCAACGATTTTGACGTCGTGTTTGGACGATAAACCTATCGTCAAGCGCTTAGAATCACCAGCATTGAGCTGATACACAGACAAAAACAACAGTACCGGGCTGGCCATATCTGTACACTGGCACTAGCAGTCCATTTGGGTAGTAATCAGGTCTAGTCCGTGGTGGTGGAGGTAAACGTGTTCATTCCTGTCCTTAGGTAAGGCTGTTACGACTGAAAAACTCTGACGCCAGACCATACATACCAAGCGACATTACATTTTATTTGAAAGTACTGAGAAGTAAGGATTTGTTGTCCGGAATTATGGAGAAGTGTTCTAGTGTTGTGCCAACGCGAGTTAAACATCGTGCTGTTATCGAATTTTTAACTGCTGACAAAGTGATTCCTACTACGATTCATCGTCGTTTCAATGCTGTTTATACCGGCAATGCCGTTGATAGGTATACTGTAAATCGATTGGCACTAAAATTTGGTGATTGCGAGAATGTAAAGGCCATAATTGTAGATGATAAATGCAGCCGACGTCCGATCACTTCAGCAAAACGATGATCATCGCATACCTCAACAATTTGATTCGACCGGTGAATCACTCAAAAAGCGTATCGCAAACCATACTGGAATATCCAAGGAACATGTCGGCTTCATTATTGAGCAACTGGGGTAGAACTGCATCCTCTCTCACTCCAATGCTGAATTTATTAAGCAGGCATAGCCCTCAACTGAAGGCAACAAGACACACTCACGGTAGCCTCTGCACGCCCCAACACAATTCTTCTTGATATTTTTTTTTTTTTTAAGTCTCGTCAACAACGAGGTCATTGGACGCGTGAAAGGACTGGCGGCAAGGACTGGAAATGAATTTAGGCATGGTATTTTGAATGAATAACTCGGCATTCATCTGGAGTTGGTGGTCGGGGTTTTCTTTTTTTAATGGTTCTACGCCTCGTCGACATCGAGGCCTTTAGAGGCGGGGGAAAAGGACAGTGGACGAGGAACGGGGTGGAATTCGGCCATGGCAAATGAAGAAATCATCCCATCATTCGCCTGGAGTGATTTGGGGAAACCATGGAAAACTCAAATCTGGATGCCCGGACGGGGATTCGAGCCCACACCCTCCCAAATGCTAGGCCAGATCTTTACCGATCACGAGGTGTGATAGGACTGGTGCAAGGATCGGGATGGAATTCAGGCATGGTCTTTTGGAGGAACCAAACCCAACATTCACCTGAAGTACGGAGTAATGGCTCGTTTGGTCATTATGACCAGTGTTTTTTATTGCCTGCGCATACCGCCTCTATCCTAGCCTACTTGAACTTAACAGGGTGTAGAGAACCTACAGTTTAAACTTGAAACCGAACAACGGAAGTGTTAAGGCGTTAACTACATGACGACCCAAGTTGTGAAAGATGTGAAGGTCAGGTTGCTGCGGACGCAAGCCACCCATGAAAATATCACCCTACGAGAAGCGCGGACGAGGACAAGTAAACAGTATAACCTGAAAAATGAAGCATTCCACTACGACCCGACAAAACAATATAACAAAAACAACCACTTCGTAATCAGAAAAAATGGATAACATCTAACAATTTTGCAACGCGAAAAAATTCAGTGGGGAAAACACCAGGATTTCTGTTGCATGAATGGAAAAATTCGATCACCACCACTGGAAGCACCTCCACAGGAAGTTCTACATTACATGACCGGGGAAACTCCAGAATCGAAACACATAGTATTAATCCTCAGAATAGCTCTGATCTTTACTGAAAGACTGCAATTTCCAATCAAATTAGCCTATAGTTTTACAATTAACACAGCGCACAGACAAACTTTAAAACATTGTGGCATCAACCCCAAAGACTCCTGCTTCTCTCGCGGTCTATACTATCGAGTAGAAAATTATAAAAATTTGTTACATATATACCCCGGATAAACAAAATGAAAAATGGTGTTCGGAAACAAGTATTCGAAAAGTTAGAAAATGTTTTCAATAAAAAAAAAATTACCTCTTACATTTTAATGTTTATCATTTTATTACAATTACTACACTATCTCACATCAACTCTCTGAGTGAAGCCGGGTACCTCAGCTAGTAATAAATAAAGAACATTAGTGATAGGCAAGACCAGGCCAACCAACAAAATCGGCTGTTGTAGAACACATTTTGCAAGGTATTGTGGAAGAAAAGAAAGGTATTGGAAAAACCAGAAGGTTATTTTCCGTTGATAGTTCAGGAAGTGGTATCTCGTAATTTAGACTATAACACAATGATAACTTGTGTGGTTTTTTTTATTTTTAATGTCTCTTAACAGCGATGTCTTTATAGACGGAATGATGGGGGGCAAGGAATGGGAAGGAATTCAGCCACGGCCTTTTGAAGGAAGCATCCAGGCGTTTTCATGGAGTGACTTGGGAAACCATGGAAAACCAAATCTGGATACCCGGGCGGGCCAGAACGCTAACCGTTACACCACCAACCTCGGTGGTGACATTTATATCAGTTCAAATCTAATATCTTATTTAGTAGCAAGACAGAAGCAATTATGAATAAGCATGAAAACGCCAATGTCTCAGATGGTGGGTGTAAAAATGGAGGTAGTTAGAGATATCGATAATTTGTTGTGATCTAAAAATACTGAAGCGCATAAATGGGCGGTCAATATACCGGGTGTTCCGGTTGCAGCTGTCATAGTGGGAGACATGAGTCACACAAGTCGCTTATTGTTATCCTGCGATAATTCGGGTGTGGCGCAGCTGTGCTCATTCAATTACGAACCCGCATCATGCAGCTGCGAGGGGAGCGATAATTCGAGTGTGGCGCAGCTGTGCACATTCAATTACGAACCCGCATCATGCAGCTGCGAGGGGAGCGATAATTGATGGCTTCCGGGTGTGGCGCATTCAATTACGGACCCGCATCCTGCAGCTGCGTGGGAGCGATAATTCGGGTGTGGCGCAGCTGTGCACATTCAATTACGAACCCGCATTCAATTAAACTCCCCTAGTTCCTCGGCTCCCCTCCGCTCCAAACTGTCTGCAAAGACAGGTCCATAAGCAATACATGGGGGAAAAAGTGGGCTCACTCCATCCTCCATAAGAATACATGGGGAAAAAACTGTCCGCTGACCGCTGTACATAAGGAAATAATAAGATCAATCTGAGGTTACAGATGTGAGACCCCCCTCCCGCAATTCAATTAGCATTAATTAAGGCTCCCCGCCATGGGGGAAAAAGTGGGCTCACTCCATCCTCCATAAGAATACATGGGGAAAAAACTGTCCGCTGACCGCTGTACATAAGGAAATAATAAGATCAATCTGAGGTTACAGATGTGAGACCCCCTCCCCGCAATTCAATTAGCATTAATTAAAATCAATTAAGGCTCCCCGCCATGGGGGAAAAAGTGGGCTCACTCCATTCTCCATAAGAATACATGGGGAAAAAACTGTCCGCTGACCGCTGTACATAAGGAAATAATAAGGTCAATCTGAGGTTACAGATGTGAGACCCCCTCCCCGCAATTCAATTAGCATTAATTAAAACCATGGGGAAAAAACTGTCCGCTGACCGCTGTACATAAGGAAATAATAAGATCAATCTGAGGTTACAGATGTGAGATTGCAGCGGCTCCCCTCCTTAATTCAATTAAACTCCCCTAGTTCCTCGGCTCCCCTCCTTAATTCAATTAGGACCCCACGCAATTCAATTAGCCTTAATTAAAATCAATTAGGGCTCCCCCCCACGCAAATCAATTAAAATCAATTAAAATCAATTAAGGACCCCACGCAATTCAATTAAAATCAATTAAAATCAATTAAGGACCCCACGCAATTCAATTAAAAAAAAACAAGATGGCGCTGCGACCCCCTTCACCCACTACTAGAGAAATAATCTTTAATCAAAATAAGGTAACAAATGTAGGTTTGAATAAAATTAAGGGGTGTAAAGGGGAAGAGGGGGTGTTTTTTTAATTTTTTTGGTTAGAAACCTTCCCATGAAAAATTACATATATGTGTCAACTTTCATGGTAATCGGTAAAGAACAATGACAAAAATTAAGGAGGTGAAAGGAAAAAAGAGGGGTTGGGCTTTGGCAGACCAAATGTTGAGAGGAATTTTCTATTTATTTTAAAGTATACATGTGCAAAGTTCAATTGAAATCAGATAACAAATGTAGGGTTTAATCAAATTAAGGGGTGTAAAGGGGGAGAGGGGTTGGTTTTTTTATTTATTATTTTGGTCAGAAACCTTCTCCATGAAAATTACTTGTATATGCCAAGTTTAACGGAGATCAGTTAAATGGTGTTGACTGTAGCTTTGTATAGTGAACATTGACAAAAATTAAGGGGGAGGGGTTTCAGTTTTCTCAAACCAAAAGTTTGACGGTATTTTTCTCTTTATTTTAACTATTTATGTCCTAACTTCCATCGAAATTGGAAACAAATGTGGGGTTGTATAAAAATTAAGGGACGTAACGGGGTAGAAGGTGTGGTTTGTCAATGATATTCATATGGGACCACTTTGGAGGTATTCCCTATCCACTAAAAAAAAATCATTTAAATCGGTTCAAAATTGGCAAAGATATCGCTGAACATTTATACTAAAAAAAATATACAGGCGAATTGAGAACCTCCTCCTTCTTTGAAGTCGGTTAAAAACACTATCTTTACTGTAAATAGGAACATTGTAGAACTATTTACTTATATCAATAATGTATATCTGATATGCTTCACCACTTCAGTAATAAGACTTTCTGGCTATTTAGTTATATAGATAGTTGTAGATAGTATGTTGTTTACGATTATTATTATTAACATTGATATTATTATTAGTCCCTATTATTTGTAATTAATGAATTTTTATCATAATGAAATAGCAAATATATTCGGAGGTAGTTGATATCGAAATACACGTCGTCACTAACCCGGTATTTATAAGGATGGCTTATTTATTACTAATAATAACTAAATTCCTCCAGCCTTGTAAGAAGAACATTCTGATCCAGGCTGCATTTCAATCCATCCACCATCTCCGCTAATATTGGCGCTACAAAATCAAACGATTCGGACACACCGTAATCAGGCCCACCACTATCTGTTTAAACGCCCGCGTGCGATACCGATTATGCCGCCCCCAGTCTAACTACATACAGTAGTGAATCTAGGAATTTTCAAAATCGGGTCAAAAAACTGTGAGATTTCCACCCCTTTGAACATTAAGTGCCCCCCCCCAAATAATAACATTAAATGTAACAGAATAATATTTCGAGTAGTATATTTTCTATATCAGGATTCCTGATTAGCTTACCATAAATTATCACATTTAATTTAATTGTACACCTTCCGTATAAACTTAAACTGCAACTGTACTAACATACGTGCGGTACGGACGCAACGCCAGGGCCCCAAGAAGCAATTGTGCTGTCCGTATGAACTTTGCTACACCCTTTCCTGAAGACATATATTATTTCATAGAAGGTTGTCTGTGAAGCCATCAAACGTATGAAATATTGATAAAGTTGTTTGTAATGTGGGTAGGTTGTTAGAAGTTATCACGCAATGAATATGTGCTGTTAACTGTTTCTGTTCGTTGCAGATGTATCTTACGATTTATTATTGCAGAGAAAACTACATTCCACATCATTATATAAAGTAAAGAAGTAACTACACAGGTAATGATACGAAACATTCAGTTTGGCAGGTATATTGCACTGACATGTTTATATTCGTATCGGTTAGGTCTGGCAAAACTGTTGAGATCAGATGTTAATATCATCATTGCTGCCAACTTCTTATGGCGGAGTTGATTGTTATGGGGCGAAGTTTCTACTCACCAACTACGCTCGTGTTAGCGCAAAGATACATTCTAGACCAAGCTGTAAACTTATACATCCATGGCAATGGCGCATATGTATTTTCGATTACTACTAAAAGAAAGCGAGTTAGCGTTTACCTAGAAACGAGGCCTGGACCAGGCTGTAAAATTATGCATTCATTGCAAAGGTGCATATGTATTTTCGATTCGTATCAAAAGTACACCAGTTATCTAAGTTGTTTTGTTAGGTTACGTTGGCAATCGTATTCTCAGATGAACAGTGTGTGTTACAATCACTGCAATGTTGGTTGCGCCATATAATAACATTGCTGAAACCAATCCTTCCACAGGGCCACAAAAAAGTCGACAAATCCGCTCACAACAAACGTAGGGCAATACTATAACTCAAATTATAAGCACAAGAGACCCCTGTCTATTCTGGCAAGCAACTAATAAACGACAGAGCAACAACAATGCCATACTGTGTGTGTGTGTGTGTGTGTGTGTGTGTGTGCGCGCGCGCAGTTTGCGGAATTAATGCTACAAATCTGAGTTCCTCTATTTTCCTGACAATATCTTATTTTGTGATGTGTGACAAGAAACGTTTCTAACAAAATTTCTGGCCGATTTTGACGTCTGAGATATAGCAACATACCTTCTACGGAAAGCTAAGCCATTGCTCTAATGATAAATTCTAATAAAAAATTATTTTTACACTACGTGGTCTATCATTTTACATACAAAATTTTATGAAATAACATGTCATCAGCAGTGACAGATCCACGATTTTAGTTTGGGAGGAGCTTGAGCGCATTTCATTTGGGAGGAGGAACTTGAGCGGATTTTGATTTGGGGGGGGGGGGCTTGAGCGGATTTCGTTTGGGGAGAGGGGCTTAGGGCTTCAGTCTGGTAATGGTAGGCTTTCTAATCATTCCGCCCTTAAAAGATCAGTAGAGCATTAAAAAAACTAAATAAATAAAATAAAAAAGTCTCCAACTCTCCAAAATTATGATGTCGGGGTGGACCTAGATACTTTGGGGGTGGGGCATGAGGCCCCTAACCCCCCCCTCCCCCTTTGGAGCCGCCACTGGTCATCAGGAACGTTTGTAGTAAATCTCAGACCGATAGTACGTATTTCCTTCATGGGACACTGGCGTTGCGCTCGAACCGCACGGCGCAATAACATAGTCATTGTATCGCGATGTAAACTTGACCCATAAGTTTCACAATTAATGTGAACCAGATAACTTGTGAAGGCTGCACAACTGTCGTAATACATTTCGTTAAATTTGTGGATTACTTTGCAGGCATAAATCAAGGTTATCTGTTGAAAATTCAACCATCTTCTTGGTTTCGCCTAAAACAAAATTGACATTGAATTCATCACTTAAAATCATAGGCATTTTTGTTTTGTTTTGTTATTTTGGGGATTATACGATATCAGAGCCACTGAAGTTTTACGTATTTGATGGTTGATTCTTATAGATCTTGACGAGACAAATCGAAAACGAAGAATACATTTTTTTTGGTATCTCGCTTAGTTTCCGAGATATCACACCTTAAATAAAGGGAAGTATACACTTCAGTTCGACTTATTATCTACAAAATATGTATTTTTATCTGTTTTAAATTAACGCAGTTATACAGTAGCGATCATTGTTCCATAATTTCGTGTATGTGTTCCATGTAGAAACCCAGAAACGGAAAAAAAAACCATTCAGTATTAAGTTACGCTCAGCGATATCATTTTGTCCCATAGACATTATTTTACAGTACGCCTCCAACGATATTGTGCCACAGATATAACTTTCCTAGCTAGGGTATTATTAATTTTACACATCTGGCATTGCTTCCAACCTGTTAGGGCTAAAATATATAATATAGTAATAAAAGGCTCGGAGTTAATCACTAACATGCAAAATAAAAAAATCTTTGGTATATTCATTATTACTCAAGGAAATATATCATGAACACCCACCTTCTGGTTAGTACATGCAAAATGAACCAGTAGGAAAAAGTCGCCTTAAGCACAAACAAATTCTTCCAGGACAACTCCGCGTTGTATTCACATCTGTGAGGCCCATGCATAAAGTGGCAGCGGTTAGGTTAGAATGCGACTTGGACCAGAAGGAAAATGTCGTCTATTCACATCTGTGAGGCTCGAGAGTAAGGCGGTTTCGATTAGATTGGAATGCGACCTGGACCAGAAGGAAAATATCGTCTATTCACATCTGTAAAGTTCGAGCGTTAGGCAGTTTCGATTAGGTTGGAATTCGACCTGGACCGGAAGGAAATTGTTGTCTATTCATATCTGTGAGGTCCAAGCGTAAGGCAGTTTCGATTAGGTTGGAATGCGACCTGGGCCAGAAGAAAAATTTCAGGTTCGAATGCAACCTGTATCAGAAGGAAAACGTAGTCTATTCATATCTGTCAGGTCCGTACGTAAAGCGGTTTCGGTTAGGTTGGAATACGACCTGGGCCACAACGAAAATGTCATGTTGGAATGCTGAACCAGTAAAAAAAAAAAAGACGTCTATTCATAGCTGTGAGATGCGTTCGGAAGGCGGATTCGTATAGGTTGAAATACGACCTGGAGAACGATACTGTCAGGTTGGAATGCAACCTGGTCCATAAGGAAAATGTTGTCTATTCATATCTGTGAGGTCCGTGCTTAAGGCGGTTGTGGTTTTGTTGGAATGCGATCTGGACAAGAAGGAAAACGTCGACTATTCACATCTGTGAAGTCCATGCGGTTTCAGTTAGGTTGGAATGCGACCTGGACCAGAAACAAAATGTCTATTTATATCTGTTTGGTCCGTGCGTAAGGCGGTTGCGGTTAGGTTGGAGTGCGGCCCGGACCAGAAGGAAAATTTCGTCTATTTATATCTGTGCGTAGGCGGTTAAGGTTAGGTTGGAATGCAATTAACTTGTTAAATGAGGTGTATATATTGAAATTGTTTAATAATGAATGCAGTAGTAGATGTTTTTCACACATTTCGGAAGAAGCAAGACCACGAATAATTGCTACGAGTTTTACTATAGTGACAAGAATGTTGTTATGACGATTGTTAATAATTGAGGCAATTTCTTCTAGATAAAGAAGGTATAAATTTGTATTTATATATAAGCGTCCTAACAGAGACTTTAATTTTCAATCTTTGCTCATTATCAAACTAATTGCTCCAAAAAAGTAAAAAAATTCATTTAATTCCAATACGTTGGCAGACATGCACAATGTCTTTGTATTAGCATCGCATGCGGTACAGCAATCTTTGGTGCAATATGGCAGCGCTGAGCGTAACTTATAACTAGATATTTTTTATGTCGTTTCTGGGTTTGTACACGGAAGACATAAACGAAATCCTTTTTATTTATGGAACAATGATCTCTAGTATATATCTGCATTAATTTCAAACAGGTAACAATACATATTTCTTATTTAATAGGTATTAGTGAAGTGTATATTTCCCTTTCTGTTAGGTGTGATATCTTGGAAACTAAGCGAGATACCAAAAAATGTATTCTCTATTTTCGATTTCAGTGGCTCGGATATCGCAGTATTGCCATTATCTTCATGAAATGAGGCAGTACTTCAAACTGTATACGGTAATAATGAATGACATAAAATTTTAACTTTTGATTAGGAGAAATGTGCACTGCTACAGTCCTAACGTTTTGCTTACTTTCAATTAGACATTGAGCTATACACAAGTCGTCAACTGATGAATTCGATTAAACCAAACACATTAGGCCCGTTTACACGCACGGTTTTTCCGACGGTTTTGGAGCGTACGCTCCTGCTGGCGCGCGCATCGATTCTTTACGTGTAAATGCTAGGTGGTTAGAGAGGCCTGGCGCGCGCTTCTAATCCGCACATCTGGCGCGCAGGTCTAACAGGGCCTATTGGGTTCTGCATATGCGCAAACCAGTGTGGAGCTTGTGCACTAGGCTCATAACGAGTAACGCTACCAATTTACCCCTACTCAATAATAATAATAAATTATCAGACATCTCCAACGGGGGAGGGGGGGGGGTTTGAAAATAACGCACTTCCTACCAACGGTTACATTTAACGCCTGATGCTTATTTTGACTAAAAACCAGTGATTAAACTCATTCATGAAAATGGCCACCCCATTTAGTTTCTCACTGCATTTGAGACATTGCATTTGACTGCAAATAAGATAAAATTCCTTTGAAAGTAACTCCCGTAGAAGATATGATGCCATTCGATTGCCGTTGTAAACAAAACAAAACAAAAATCAGTTACTTACAACTGTATATGTAGCAAATACGTTACGGACCTACACACCGAATTAATCTCTGAATGTAAATTTTTTAACATGTTTGTATTTAATACTCAGAATAATTAAAATAATTCCACATTTAAAATAATAAATTATGTGTGCCAGTAAGACTGAAGTTACCTTTAAAAAAATTTGATGTAGACTCTTGACTACACTAAAGATAAACCAGAGACAATATTGTATAACTATTAACTTGATGTCTACTCTCTTCCAACAACCACTCAATATACAGAACCATAATGTTGTTTTTTAAAGAAGGAAATATTCAAATATAGGAAAAAGCTGATAAGCCAATCCTAGACCATAAACTAAGTAGATACACTAACCCTTCACAAATACTACACATTATCTAGAACATACACACTAAAGCAACACCCAATGACAATAGATACAAATATAAGTACGCAACATTATTCCCACCAAAGGATCCAAATAGATCAGGCAACCACAGGAAATATTTCACGAACTTTGAATTGTGGTGGAAATATATGTACAAAAGCTGCCTCTGTGCTGTTGGCGTCGACTCACACTGTGCAATTGTAAAGGTAACAACGTAATATATTTTATAAAGAAATTGTCATAGGACTTAAGAACTATTGTAAAATAAAAGATAAGAAATTGTAATTTAACTAAACAATAAACATAAACCATTGTAAAATTAAATGTAAAGAACCTGGCAGTATGGCCGACCAGGCCAAAAGCCAACATAAATAAATAAATAAATAAATAAAAAGATATAATATGACAAAGCGCATGGGACAATTAAGATATATATATATATATATATATATATATATATATATATATATATATATATATATATATATATATATTGATTGAAGGTTTCGAAAGTCGTCTACAAAAGTTCTCAAGTACGATAGTCTTTCCAGCACTTTGAAAATTATTTTGTGTTGTGTAAAGTTTCTCCAAAAAAATAATGCAATACGGCATGACTGAATGAAAATAATTCGAGTCTATACTTTTAAAGAATGTGTTCTTATTGCAACTGTGGCACTGAACCTTCTTCAGTAGTAACGTGATATGCTCTTTTTGATTGAGTTTTTCAATCTGTTTGAAAGACAAAGATTATACTCAATTCCCACAAGTATGGTATTTTTGTAAGTTATATATAAATCTTGCTTCGTAATTTTTTTGTTTGGTTTCAAGCAAAATACAGTACGTTTTAACAAAATTTAATTACACCGAGGTAACAAGCTATTTCGTCGAGTGTTTCATTTACATTTAATTACAGATAACCTTTCCTACATTTCATTACTCAGTTCCCCAAACACATTACTTGAAACTGAATAAATAGCCATGTCTATATATTACAATTTCTCGATTCCAATCTGTGAAGTAGTACGAATTCTGTATAAGGTATAGGAAATTTTATTAAATTGCGGTATACAATATTTAAAAACATCTTCGAAAATGCTGGAAGCTAAGTATTCTCACCGTAGGTATCTGTACATGGCGTTTTAAAATTGTGGTTCTATAAATGCATATGTTAACTGTTTGAAACTATACTTAGCATTAAAGATTCATGACAAATTTACAACTTATAAAATCTGAACATTTTTCGGTAACTTACTTGAAATATCACAGCTTCCAAAAATTTTTAGGATTTGTTTCTTCACGATTTTAGATGCGATACTGTTATTGGTAACAAATACTTTAACAAGTGTTGTACTAACATTATAAATTTTAGATAGTGGAAACTAGTGGGAATGCTACATTTGTATAACCAGTTTTTTTTTTTTCTACGTTTACTGTTCTTCTGGACTTTATACAAAATATCGGACATCAGTATCAGAGATAAAATTTATAACTGACGGTATGACGTAATCACTATCATTTTGTATTCTTTAGAGGAAACTTTCGTTTTAAGTTCAGTTAGAAACAAAACACAAAAGTTTCCTAATCTAGTATCTCACTGCTGTAAATGAGTCAAATATTAAATTTCAACATAATACTTTCATATCAGAAACTTGGTTGCAATGAGACTAGATGTGATTAAGGACACGTTTTCAGCTTCTTTTGACGATATTCTAGTTATATAGCATTCACATACAGATACAGTGCTTACATGCAACTTCACTGTTATGTTGAATGTTATTTTATATCTATAAATTTATATTTGGTAGGTCGGAAACTGCTCTAAAACCATCTCGGAAACATTCAGGTACCATCAAGCAAGTTCTCTTTGCTTACATCAAGGAACTCATATCTGTAAACGAATAATTTTTATACACTAACTGACCCATGCGAATAGTATCGAGGTCAGTACCGGATTAACCATATAGCAGGATGTAGCAAAAGCTACGGGCCTCGCGCCTTCTGGGGGGCCTCGCGCCTCATAGGGGGGGAGGGGGGGGGAGGGGGGGGCGCACCTAGGCTAGATGGGTGACCTTTTTTTTCTCTTCTTCACATTTGCTACGGGCCCCGCACTGTCTTAACCCGGCGCTGATCGTGGCCAGTCACCAAACGGTAATATAATAATAGGGAAGTAAATAAATGCAATTATTTATGAGAGCTATTTTATTTCGAATATTGGTAATAAATATCACATTTATTTTCAGGAAATACTACACTACATGTTTAACTGTAAAACATTTAACGGTAGATATTTAAAAAATATTGGCTTTGTGTGATGTTTTTCAATCCTCTTTACTTTACAAAACTTATTTGAAAACAATATTAGCAGTTAAAATGTGATCAAAATGTTAATGTATCTAAAAAAAAAAAAAAAAAAAAAAAAAAAAAAAAAAAAAAAAAAAAAAAAAAAAAAAAAAAAAAACGTAAAAAGCCTCACGTGGGTCTCCATACCAAAAAAGAGGTTCTGATAAATACAACCCTGCATTTTGAAGTGTCTGACCTTGTGCATTATTAATGTTGGTAACTAAGGATACTTGTATAGGGAATTGTTTTCTTACCTTTTGGAATGGCAAGGTTGATCAGAAGATGTGAGGTGTGAGCATAGTTTTATCGAAGTGAATGAATTTAGCATTGATGATGTACTCGTATAAGCGAATTACCATAGATCTTGCACTATTTATTAATTCCTGATTAGCATTAAGATTTGTACATAGCATAATAACGTCCGGGAATTCAGATTTGGGTTTTCAATAGTTTCCCCAGATCACTCAAGGCGAATGCCGGTGTGCTTCCTTTAAAAGGCCAAGGCCGAATTCCTTCCTGTTCCTTGTACCCAGTCCTTTCCGTCTCTAATGACCTTTACGTGGACGAGGCGTAAAGCTACAAGAGAGAAAAAATAGCATTTTTCTTTAAAAGCAATTTATGAGTTGGTAAACCAGACGATCTCGGAAATGGCTCTAGCAATTTGGATGAAATTTCATATGTAGATAATGTTTTGGTTTCATACTTTGTAATGCGATTTTACCAACAAAAAAACAATTCTTGTATTTGGTATTTCTGAAACAGCTCTCAGGTCATCTCGTCGAAGTTTCAGGTACTAGTAAGCCTACTGATGTTAGTTAAGCTTCTCTAGCAAGGAACTGTGAACCTCAAAATATCTAGGAAGCCTTCAAGAAAAAAGTTTTACTTTACTCATAATCTAGCATATTGAACAGAAATTGAAACATACAGAGCGAAGGTCGGTCAACCAGGTACTTTCTAACAAAAGTAGTAACTCCCACTTTCTATATGTTACATCTACTACAATACGAGCTTAATTTATACGTGCGGGTAAACAGTGATTTCATTCGTTTCACAGGTAATATACAGAAAGACACTTAAACATCTACATCAAACATTATGAAATTTTGCGTCTCCTATATGCGTAAGGAAATTTTATTAAAAATTCATATTGTATTTTGATGTAAAATAGTGGTGTGATGTATTTTAATGGCTGATTTTGAGTATTTTACTTCATAATAATAATATAATGCCATATCAATTACAATTTCGGCAGTATTTTATGGGAGTTGTTATCCTAGGATATTTTCTCCTATTAGCAAGGGGGGTAATTTCTTCTAAGTAGGTATGTCTTTGTGTTGGTGCATTAGTTTTTTAAGCTCAGTGGTCTTTTATGTAGGTCCGCTGAAATAACATACTTGCCGATGTTTTTGACCATTTGATTTTTTGACTTCTGGGACCTTTTGTAGAACGATTTCGCCAACACCCTGAATCTATCAAGGAGTGTAGGCAGTGCAGTAGCCTCGTGTAGGGCATCGATCGGGAAATGACGTGGAAAATTTAGGGCTCTCTTCACTGCCCGGTTTTGAATGACTTGTAACTTCCGTATTTCATGATTTGCGGCGTATGCCCATACGAGGCATGCATATTCCATAATTTGTCTGATGAGGGTAGTGTAGATTTTGATTCCAATAGTTGGAGGTAGTTGACTATTAAAATTGATGAGTGGGTAGAGTTGTAATCTCGGACTCACTCGGCATCTAACTTCAATGTGGGCGTGCCACGTTAGTCTCCTATCTAGTGTGACCCCTAGATAGCGAACAGTTGTAGACCAGGGAATGTCCTTGCCGTTGAAGTGTAATAGAGGATGCGATCAACGGTAGCGCTGGGTTGCATCTTCGCGTAAGCATTATGGCTTGCGTTTCGTCAGGACTGATTTCTATTCTCCACCTCCTAGCCTAAGCAATAGTTTTCTGTAGGACTTCCTGGAGACGTCGAGTTATTATAGCTCTGCTTCTGCTGAGAGAGAAGTATGCGGTGTCGTCTGCGTAGGTCGCAACCTCAACACCGGGGTTATTTGGTACGTCAGAGGTGTACAATGTGTATAGTACTGGTCCGAGAACCGACCCTTGGGGAACGCCGGCCGGGATACGTCTTCTAGTTGAGAAAGCTTTGTTGACACAGATACTGAATTTGCGGCCGGTGAGGTAGCTCCTAAGTTTCACATACGGGCCTGGGAACCCTTGCTCATAGAGCTTGAGCAGGAGTCCTGAGTGCCATACCGAGTCGAACGCTCTGGAGATGTCAATAGCACCAACCCGCAGTATTACTTGAAACTAAAGGCTCTGGTTGCTTTCTCGACGACTCTCATCAGGTGCTGTGTGGTGGAGTGGCCTTTCCTGAATCACAGCTGGTGGTCTGGAATGATACTGTTTTCCTCTATGTGTGTGTACAGTCGTTTGAGTAGCAGTCTCTCAAACACCTTGCTAACGGCAGGAAGAAAGCTAATAGGCCAGTAGTGTTGAGGGAAGAGTGGGACTTTCCCATTCTTATGACTACTTCTGCACGTTTCCAGTTTCGAGGGTATTGTTACAGTCTTAGAATTTTATTGAAGGTCGCTGCCAGGTATGATATCGCCTTAGGTGGTAGTTTGTGGAGAAGAAGGTTGGTAACCTTGTCCCGCTCCTAATAAGTTTCACATACGGGCCTGGGAACCCCTGCTCATTGAGCAGAGTTTAGAAACACAACTGGCTACTTCTTCAGCAGTGATTGGCTCAATTTCAAACTCTTCCTCTGCATTGAGAAAGACTAGTCGACGGCGCACTGTAAACAAATGGATTGCGAAGTTTGAGGGTGCATCAGCTGGATTGTCGCCGTTGACAGCCAGCGATTTTGCATCGTCGTGTCTCTGAGGTTGATGATTGGTTTGTTTCCTTTTCCTTCGGTTTTACTTCTAACTGGGCTGCGAGGGCTGTGACTTAGCATTTTGTTGGGTCTTGTTGTTGATCGCATTTGAGCCTTCTGGGGTATTTTCTTGTTCCTGCTCTGCTGCTGGCGTGGAGCCTAGCGGGTTACCTTTTTTGTTATGGCTTGGAGGTGAATTTTACTTCTCTCTCAATAATCCTCTTTGCCGATCTCGAACCCAGTTAAAGGCTGGGCAGCCTTTATAGCTTGCTACGTGTTGCCCTCCGCAGCTGGAGCATTTGGCTACATCTTTTCCCTTTTGTGAGGTGCACTGATCGGTATAATGCTTCCCGGCACACTTCACACAAACAGGTGGCATTTTGCAATTCTTTGCAACAGGTCCAAAACGCTGTCAGTTGAAACATTGAGAAGGTCCTGCTATAGCCCGAAGCTTCTCGTCCTGCACTTTCAAGTGACATATTCTGTCAACCTCGAGGATTGTCGTGTTTTCTGGTATGTCGGCCAGAACCACCAGGAACAGCGGCATTGGCACGTTACTGCCGGGACGTTTAAGTTGGGTCACCGTCTGTACGGAGAAGCCTATCCCTATAAGTTCGTCCTTCAGATCCTCAGTGGGCAAGGAATGAGGAATGCCCCTGAATAACACTTTCAAATTTGGGACGGACCTTATTGGGGAGGTATAATACGGGGTTCCTCTTTCCTGAAGCATTCCCGTAGCAGTGATGTAGTCCCTCAGTGGTGGTAAATGTGAACTTAATCTTGTCGCCGCCCGCAGTCTTGGCGGGGAAGTGGCTCTTCACGGCTCTGTCATGAAGTATCTTGTAGTTATTGTCAATCAGACCGAAAATCGGTGGAATGTGTGCTGATCACCGTTCTGTTGCCCGTTCGGTTGCAGCAGAGTCATTTTGAGGTTGATCACTCTGCAGCGGTTGAAATTTGTTAGCTGATTCAATAGTTGTTTTTTGTTGAGTTGAGAACAGTGTTTTGGCTGTGCGTCGTCGAGACGCAAAACCTTCATATTGCTGTTGAATATGTTGCGTGAGGTAATGCGGCGCCTCTGAATCTGATTGCTCTGAGGAGACAGCAGTGTCCGCCGTAAATAGCCGATGAGTTGAAGTAGCTGGTCCAGGAGCTTCAGCCGTGGGTGCTGTTGAGTCCTCGTTCTTTTTGAATGGTGTCTTCACAGGCCGTGCGGGCCGCTTCTTCTTAGAGACTTTACCCATTTTCTTCACATGGGTTTTGCCAGAGGAAGAGCAAGCTGCACTGCGCTTGTCGGCATCTGAGTCTGCGTAGTCTTCGTCGGAGTTATTTTTATATGGGCCTCTGTAACCAGACATTACTTCCGTTTCTTCAGGCAAGGTGAACGTGGAGACACTGTAGCGCTGTCCGCCGCAAGAGCGAGATGAACGCCAGCCGCTGTCTACATATCCCTGTGCAGAAGTATCTTGACGGTGATGTCCTAGCGGGAGTGTTGCTCTGGCCCCTATTTATCACCGCTAGGTTAGCCAGGACCAGAGACAACCCTAAGCTCACGCCAGGGAGTTCCACTCAGGGAGTGGGCCGTGTGGCGATTTAACCCTATCTGCCTCGGGTGGGAGGAATCCCCAAAGAAGAGAAAGCAGGAAAGCCATACTCTCTACTTCGCAAAGAGTGCGAGACAGTACTCGCATACGCGAGCGCAGCGAAAGGCAATCAGCAGTACATGAACACAACAAGCGAGTTGTGAATTGCATAATGAAATTCGTAAACCACGCAACCTTATTCTGGCACGCAAGGAAAAAATACTCAGAAGTAGGGGGAGGGGCTCTTCGTTGTAGAGACAGCAATTTCATATCATCAATGAAGCTAGAGCTCCGTTAAATGTATAGTAGTATAAATTGATATAAATAGTATGATTGACTTGTTAGTTACTTTATGTAATTGCACCTAACGTCTTTAGTTTGTAGTTGCATGCATTATACGCTCTCAGATTGAGAACGCGGGATGGAAAAAGGAAAAACCAACCCAACAGATTGTTCCTACGCTTTCTATTAAATTAATATGTAATTACGCTTATAACTTAGGAGGTTTGGGTACTTAAGGGTGGTAAAAATATATGAATATATGTATATGTATTGTGTCAACTCTTAATGGTGCTGATCATCATTTACTAATGATCACGGTTATTTTGCGGTTTAAATATACTGACAAATACTCGTAAATAAATCGTAGTAATAGTTTCATTGGTGACAATGTGTTGTTTTTAAGAGTTGAAACATCATAAAATAAAATTGCTTTAAATCACTTAATAAAGGAGTTTTGAAGAATTTAAGTACGCAGCACGACTAAGAGTTTCTAAAAACAAATTAAAAAAATCAGCAAATAGTGTTACCAACAAAGGAGAACTCTTTACCTACAGCATCATGTGACAGGGGAGCGGACACTGCAATGTACAGTGGCGAGTTCTATTGACTGTTTTGTAGGAAAAAAAAAGTGTGTTGAGGGTTTTGCAAACAGCTTATTACAATTGTTTTCTAGATAATTATCTATGTTTACAGTAAATTGTGAGTGTGTAGGCTTTGCTTAGATGGTGGCAGTTTTATTTAATAAACTGTAATTCATATGTAGCAGAATTTGTTTAATAAGTTTTCGTATTTACGTCAATACTAGAGAATACTCTTTTTTAACAAGCTCTGTTCTTTCAGAGTGTAATGGTTTAGTTTACTAACCTTTCAGACTGCTTAGTACAGTAACATACTATTGTTTTATTGCAGCTATCGATAAAATCTTGGATACTGAGTGTAGCCTTGCTGCTAACTGTCTTACATGAGAACAACGGACCTGTAAAGCCAGGAAGCAGTTCGGTTCAGTGATATACTATGCTTCTATAGGGAATAATCATGCCCGAGATGTGTGGCACCTGTTGCAGGATCGTGGCGAATGATTTGGATTGCAGTGTGAGAGACGGTTTCACTGAAATATATCCGGTGGAGAACGGGAGCTAATTGAAACCTTTTATGGTATTGTCCACTTTGAGTACAGGAAGAATTAATAAGGGAGATGGGCGAAATATTATTGCCCTTTAGGCTAGGCGCCTGGAGGAGGATGGGACAAATGGGGGTTAGTGATGAAGCTAAAATAAATTAGGAGTTGGCAACGAAAAATTTAGTAAACCGGATGAAGGTGACTGATCCTTTAGAAATTGTTGGGCGTATTAGGTTTCACCTGTTACCAAAGTCAGGAGAGGAAGAGCCTACTGTGGAAGAAGACGAAAGTGTGTAGTAGACCTTTATAAGTAGATGCATGGATAGGGCAGATAACAGAGGATACTGGATCATTTTTTAAGCATTACGCTAAGAAATATTGTGTAATATGGGTACGGTGAATAGCACTGATAAAAATTCGACTTATAACATAGCGAACTGAAGGTGGTGAAGGAGGCACCACATACCAGTGTGGAGCACATGTGTGTATTTAGTAGCCACATTAACCAGATTTGTCGGAAAAGAGGGATTCAAACAATTTGGTGAGCAGAGCACCTGAAGTGTGTCGTATATGTAAAATGATTAAAATACACAAATTAATGAAGAACATTGATTAATAAAATAATAATTGGAAATCATGGTAGGCGCTAAGGATGAAAGTGTTCCCTATTCGAGGGAAGCGACTTTCCAGTTCTATAATATTTTTCAGCAAACAAATGTAAGTTTGAAATTAATCAGAAATTACACCTCTTTATATGGTCAAATGACACGTTGGCATACAGGAAAAGATAAAATTGAAAACAAGGTTTACAGCAGAATTTTATTATCTTTACTTATAAAATTTATCAGTTTATTTAACAACTGGGACTGATCTTGGTTTTCATGAAAGTTACAATGTGAAGCATTCTTTGATTAAGTTGCAGTTTATAACACGATTGAAATCTCAAGGCTTTGACTGGGTTGAACAAAGCAAGAGTATCTAAACAGCTACATCATTGTTCACCGTAGCATGTGACATGTAGACTGTGTGAGCTAACAGAATGCCCACTCTTCAAGACGGCTCCTCCTGCTCTGGTAGCGACGTCGTGAGGTGTCGTGGGAAGCGCCGCCGCTTGTGTGTTGCAGACGATACCGGAGTGTAGGCCTTGGTCTGGTGCTCCCACGTTCTGGCAGACCCAGGACTCAGTCTACGGAAGCACTTAGCGGGTAATTCTCGTCCTCCAATTTGCGCACCTCATAATGCATACCTTTTACAGTCTTATAAAAAAATTAACAAAATCTGAGTTTCACTGAAATCCCCATCGTAGTGTTCCACCTATAAACGTTCATTATTTTAAATACGTGTATTTAAAATGTAAATACAAATTGTAACATACCTTGCACTTTTTATTTAAAATACTCTGATATAAAAAGCATTTTGTATTTTATTTGAAATCTTTTTCCAAGCTCATTTTGTATTTGATAAACGCAAAATACTTTTCTTAGTTTCAAAAACTTTTTTATTTCATATTGAGGTTATGTCTCTGAATATTGATTTATGAAAGCATGCAAACTATTGTCAACATTACTAAACAAAGGTCAAATGCTAATTTCTCCTGACACGTTTAACGCTGCCGCCGTCGTGTTGTGCGTTTTGTTTTGTTTGTAATTTTTATGCCAGTTTTGTTTACTTGGTGGACGGAAGTTATTAAAATGCAAATAAAACATTAAAAATAAGATGTCACATTTGTTTTCACTGTGGAAAAATTAATAAAATTTTCTTTGTCCGGAGCTACAGTAAAAACATTCAGTTTATATTGCAGCATTGTTTCAAATCTATACATATAATAAACAACTTTTGTCATCTATGAGGTCACACGTCACGCCATGACATCACGCCGACATCGCGCAATGACGTCATGATTAACGCCATTGTTCTAGGTTATGCACTTTATTTAATAACTTTTCCAAGCATCCCCGAATAAATTGACTGAAAGAACACTGAAATAAAAGTAGGTATTGTGTTTAAATCGACTTATCAATCATTAGATGATTATATTTACGTAAAATATTTTGGTATAGAAGTACTCCTTAAATTCTTTGTCCATAGATATGTAAGATATATGGATTAAGTTTCAAGCATCAATGTTAGCGAAAGTCTTGATTAGATTGTTACTTAACATGGGTCAGAATTACAACTGGAATTTGACGTTACAGCAGAGGGCATGAATAATTTAGTTTTTTTTTCCAAACAATTTTAGTGTCCTATTATTGAAATTATTGATTCGTTTGAATGGAAATGGGTGCACACTGATCACGATTTGTGGAGCATATACAACAATTAAAACAATTATTACGTGACATAATGTAAGTTTATAAGATTTATTTTAATTTTCTTTGTTTCCTCAGAGCAATATTACTGAGGCTATTATTTCCGAAACATGTAACTGTCAGCTATTCAAACGTTATAATATCGGTCTGAATCACGGATAACAAAAAAAAAAAAAAAGAAAACCCTTGAAGATTTTTGATAAAATTTATATCGCGATGCATTAGTGTCACTAAAATGCGATACAGTACTTGTATTAATATGCGTGAGACTGAAGTATTGTTCTTCAGGTGGCAAGTTAAGCGTAGGTTAGTTTGAAATGCAACCTGGACCAAGATGGAAAAGGAAACCTTTTGCTACAGCGCAAGGTACGAGGAATTAGATCTAATTTTATTTCATAACTATTCTATTTAGTTAAGCAATTGCTAAGACATGAATTGTCAGAACACTGACAGAAAATTCGTTAAAATTGGCATATTAATTATCAGTTGCCTTTTTTCTGAAATCATTACATGGTTTGAATGAAAAAAGTTCCAAATTGACCGCGATATGTGTGGCCTAAACCACAAATATTACGTGGCATAGCGGAAATTGTTAAGATTTATTTTTAGCATCCTTCGTTTTCACTCAGGTTATAATTTCAGCCGATGTAAGCTGTCTCAGCTGTTAAAATATCGATTTTTATCACAGGTAATAAGAATGAAAGGTTTAAAACCTGTGAAGATTTGGGGTCAAGTTTATATCGCGATGCAAGATGACACTGGCATGCGTATTAATTCGCGTGTGAATGAAGCTTTGCTTTTCTAGCGGCAATATTAGCGGGGATAGTGGTTAGGCTGAAATGCATACTGGATCAAGTTGACAACTAATGCGTTTTGATATAGCACAAGGGACGATTAATTACAATGAGCTTTATTTTATAACAATTCTATTTAGTTAGGCAACTGCAGAGAAATAAATTACAACAACACTGTTTAACCGGTCATTTTGGACAGGCTTTGGGGCTCGTATCTTATATCTTTAAACGAGCAATTCTTGTGTATATATTTGAGATCTCGGAAACGGCTATGACGATTTGGATGAAATTTGATATTTATATAACGTTTTGACATTTAAGCTTACCTAAATAGTTGTCTTCCCAACAAAAAAAAAAAAAGCGAATTTACAAAATTCTAGCAATTTTTTCACTCGGTATCTCGAAAACGGCACTAGCGCCATCTCGTAGACAATTCAGGTACCAGAAAGCCCAAAAATAGCTTCTCTTTGATTTCAAAGAATATTTAAACGAACAGTTCTTGTAGACTGCCTGACCCGTGGAAATATTAGCACTGGAAGTTTAATTGTAAATCATTTAAAAAGGAAGATGTGATACTTTACAGAAATTCTTTGAAAATATTACAAGCGGTACCAGTTATAAAGTAATCATAGTTTACTTTTTGAGCGTAAAAAGTGGTTGTTAGTTTCTCATTAAATACTACCACGCGAGGTATGAGCGTAGTTTTATCGGGGTGAATTTAGCACTGATGATGTTCTATCATTACTGTGACGTCACAATCTGATGAATTCTTATAGAACTCGACGAAACATATCGAAAATAAAAAATAAATGTACTTAATATCTCCGTTTTCGAGATATAGCATGTCAAAAATCAGTTATCTATATATTAATACGCTAAGCGAAAACTTTGGAAACATTTTTCAGAATATTGCGCGCACGGAGAAATGTGAGATTTAGCATAGTTAAAGTTTATATGGGGAAGAAGTGCATAAAGCCAAAATGTACATATAATATGTGTTAAAAATACATTAAATTAAATAAAATAAAATAAATCATTCGTTGTATACATTCAATTGTTTTTAAGAGACAACGACACTTAGCGATGTCTGTGATCTTTGGTCAACAGTAAAAAAAATAAAAAAATATAAGCATAATGTAAGAACGAAGACTTTCCCGGCGTATGACTGCAATGTAGTCTTCACGGGTGTACCGCCGGATAGTGTTGTGGAAACACAATATTTCGACGGCTGGCTCTGCCGTCTTCTTCAGGTGATGAGACATGTGTAATGGTCAGCTGACCCACAGATACATGTATCTGTGGGTCAGCCGACCATTACACATGTCTCATCACCTGAAGAAGACGGCAGAGCCAGCCGTCGAAATATTGTGTTTCCACAACACTATCCGGCGGTACACCCGTGAAGTATCTGTGGGTCAGCCGACCATTACACATGTCTCATCACCTGAAGAAGACGGCAGAGCCAGCCGTCGAAATATTGTGTTTCCACAACACTATCCGGCGGTACACCCGTGAAGTACCTGTGGGTCAGCCGACCATTACACATGTCTCATCACCTGAAGAAGACGGCAGAGCCAGCCGTCGAAATATTGTGTTTCCACAACACTATCCGGCGGTACACCCGTGAAGACTACATTGCAAATATAAGCATAGTTAAAACATGTTACAGATACATTATTAAATGAAAAATAAATTCGGGAACGTGTGTGTGAGTGAAATCGGATCGGAGCCAACTATGTGACGTGTATTTCCAGCATTGAGATACTCTGTGGTCTTTGGTGAAACCAAAGAGTCGAGCTTAATCTCTGAATTTACATAGAAGCAACATTTCGAAACGGAGTATATTCGGAATTCATTAAATCGTGATTTAGATATACGATGTTACAATGATACAGTTCAAATTGATGTAGCTGTAATATGATGGTGAGCCACCATTTGAACGAAATCTGGTAGTTAAAAAAAAAGTGATTACATGAATGGCAGCAAAGTCTTTATATACTGAGTTTAGCATTACGTCGGAACCTACAAATATTGTCCTGTCGGTCTGAAATTTGGTACACACATTCCTTAGGCGATAATATTTGATTTAAAGTGTATATCGTAAGCTTCGAATATGTTGAAATAAGGAAAAAATGTGGGTAGATGCATACATGTTATTACGCAAGAAATACACGTTCATAGCTGTTGACATTTATTCCACATGTTTTTAAGTCTAGAGTATTGAATAAAAACTGCTTTCCACATGCAAATAGAAAACCATGTAACAGTTACGATTTCTCTGTGCGGGCTGACATATTGTTTTTCAGTGCTAAGATATATGGCGTCTACCGTAACTAATAGCAGTTGTGGTTAGGTTGAAATGCAGCCTGGACCAAAAATTAAGAGTAAGAAACACACAGAAATAATATCGACATGTAATAACGTGTATTTCTTGCTTAATAACATGGGTGCATCTACTCACATTTGAAGTGATTTTTCCTCATTCTCACGCACTCGAAGCTTACGTTGGAATGTATGTACTAAACTTGATACCGATAGGACAATTTTTCAAACGCAATAGAACAAATTCAAGAAACTATTTGCAATAATTATTACTCTGTTACAATAAAAAAATACTAATTAACTTAATGAATTATGGTCGAATTTCGACCACTGGGCGATCTCTAGTAGGTATAGTTCCTTGTGCTTTTGGCGACGTTTCTTCCGTCCAGGCCGTATTTCAATCTAACAACTATTAGGAACAAAATAAAACATTGAAAGTACATTTTCACCGTACAGACGGTGGTTTTGGTTAAAAAAAATTCTGGTCCAGGCCGGATCTGACCCTAACCTCTTCATTTGAGATATCAGAAAAACAAATTCTTTATTTTCGATTTGTCTCGACGAGTTTCATACGAATTCATCATCGACTTGCCTATGGCGAAATTTATCTTCTGGTCCAGGTCGCATTTCAACCAACCACGTCATTTTTGAGATACGATATCTCGAGAACTAAGGGAGATATATATAAAAAAAAAAATTACTTTCAATTTTTCTCGATCCCTGACGGGCATTAAGATTTCTATTTAACATAATAATAGCATTTTTCTTTGAAAGCAATTTATGAGGCGGTCTCGCAAATGGATCTAATGATTTCGATGAAATTTCATATGTAGATAACGTTTTGCTTTCAAGTTTTTAACAAAATGTATTCTAACAAAAAGAAAGTAATTTTCGTATTTGGTTTCTCTAAAACGGTTGGAACCTCATTATGTAGAAAGTTCAGGTACCAATAAGCCTACTGATGTTAGTTAAGCTTCTGTTTGGTTAACTGTGCACCACAAAACGTCTAGGAAGCCTTCAAGCCTTTTACTTTAGTGAAACTCTACTCGTAATCTTGGATATTGAACAGAAATCGAACGATACCGAGCGAAGATCGGTCACCCAGGTACTGTTAATAATGTAGCGGGAAATTGAATAAATATATCTGCAATTTAGAAGATATGTGCAAAAAATTTGAAAGGAAATGTAATGTACTTCTGAATCTGCGTCCAAGGTCTCCGAAAACGTACGAAACAAAGTGGAAAATACTCCACTTTATGTCCATCACGATGTACTTAATGGCCTAAACAACACAACATAAAGGAATAGTTTGTTTCTGAAGTACTAAATATAAATCAAGATGTTCAAAGTACACATAATCCAACTAGAAAAAACAATGAATCTTCTTATATGGTTGTAGAGGACTTAGAAAAAAAGAAAGAAAAAAAACAATTGTCTGTGTGGCCAGCTTACAACAAGAATAAGTGATCTATTAAAGGTTTTAGTAAACTACTAAAAAACTGGTTGTGATATATACACTTATAAAAGTCTCGTGTTAATGATTTGAGAAGATGCTTCAGATAAAGTTTCACTATATGGAAGAAGAGCACCGGTTTAGGGTCAAGGATTTTTAAGGGTTCCAGAATATAAGAACATATTTACCTTAAAAAATGATGAATGTGCAGAACCTTATTACTGTTTTAGTAAAATGAGAAGGCTGAGGAGGTTGGTAATCATATATATCTACCGAGTAAAAAGACAGCAAGGATGAAACAAGAAATTAATATCAGTAAAGAGAAACGCTAAAGAAGGGTTTATAAAAAATATACTTGCACGGGGACAACTGTAGGAATTTCTGTAACTTTGAAAACTGAGTCGAAGAGAAAGTATTCCGACAGTTGTGGATAACTATTGGGAAAGAATTTTCTGTGGTTCTGAAAAATTCATAATAACTATATAAGTGGTTTTACTAAATCACTGGGAAACATCATTCCAGGATGAGAGGGCAATAATCGGAGGAGTAACTTCTCCACCTAAGTGCTTGTTGTGGATAATACTACCTATGTATTTAAAACAGCAGGATATGACAATGTACCTTATCTTTGAATTATATGGTGCTTACCAAAGGATTGGAAAAGTAAATAGTATTACCGGTCCATAAAAGAGGTGAGCTAAAATAGGTTGAAAAAACTAGCCAGTTAGTTTGGCATCAGTGATGGGAAAATTGATGGGTAGATTGGTATGAACCCACATTAGAAATCTTTGACGGAAGGTATTGATTTGGAAAACAGCAATGTAGATTTAGGTAACGACTGTTTAGTATTTAAGTTATTCTTTGACATGAAAGATGAAATGGACATGAGAAACCAAATTGATAGTGTGACATTGGAGCTCCACAAAGCACATGACTTGGTAGGGAAAGAATTCCTCGTTGATGATCTCAGCTGTAAATATCTTGACATAACATTATATAGTAAAATCAATTCGGCAAGTCACCTTTGACAGGTGATAAATTGAGCTTTCAAAACGCTTCATCTATTGGAGAACGTGATGAGGGGATGAACCAAGAATGGGCAGTAACTGAGTCACAAGACTTTGGCCAGACGACTGATTGAATATAGTGGTGTGGATCCCACGTTTTGGGTTACAGATACAGGAGTTTCAATAATTTACAAAGGATTTGTTAGTGGAAATTAGAACAGAACGCAAACAGAAACATGTTGAAAGTGTTGGACTTTTGAATTAAAAAGGCGGTTGAAGAGTGTGGTTTCGATTGTACGTTTATAGCATCAATGACGTATGGATAGATGTTGGTAGGATTAGGAGTAATAAATGGAATAGGAGAGATGACATGGCCATTAGCTGGCACTGAGTTTCAAGTAAAAGGGAGCGGAAATATTTTTCTTTTGTAAGGGGATCGGCTACCAAGTGAAATCACGATTTTAACTACAACACCTAAGGAGCTCAAGGCGAATTTTTATGTGGGTTAAAATATGTAGGTAGTGTAATATGACATGGAATATGCACTCCATCACAATTTATTAAAATTAAAATTATACATACCAAATTAAAAAAGGTAATACAAAAATATATTTAACTTCAGTTGCAAAAATGAATAGTATCAAGTGATGAATAGGATTAAGGTTTTTATTTCAAATTATAGACAGGCCATTTCATGTGTTGCTTCATTTCAGGCAACGCCTCTTCGCGTCGGACGAGTCACTGCCAGATGATGCATCGTCCAGATGTCTCTGTCTTTCTTCTTTAACAAACAGATTAAAACATTAAAGATAGGATTAAATATTGGGATTTACAATTTTAGCAGCCTTCAGAACATATTACCAAATAAATAGAATAAAAGACCCTGCCAATTGTAAAGACTTCTGAAAGGATTATCGCTTACCTATATACAATCAAAGAAAATAAAATGTTATTTGCAAAAACTTACAGTTTTCAGTCGAAACTAAAAGAATTTTTCATTTTGAATCTTTTAATCTCTGTATTTGGTTTCTAAAAAGGACAGTAGCATTCGATTTTTGCTAAGGAATGGCAGGTGACAGGTACTTATATCCCGTTCCTGGAGTAGTAATTTTATTTATTTATTTATTTTCCGGAATCATTTACCAATTGGACAAAGTGCAAATTAGTTAACAATGTTAAAGATTATAATATAACAGTAAACAGATTGACAAACTGAATCCTATCTGATTAACATTATTCATAAAAATGGAACCCATGCATTGGGACTCTGAATAGAATGGTGATAGTACTGAATGACGTTCCATGAAGGAAGTTATCGATGATTGCGGAGATAAAGATTTAACACAGTAGTTCTTAATGACTTTTTGGCTCGTCGACGTTAAATTCGTTATAGATGGACAGGATTACTGCGCACTAAACAACGAGAATGAATTCGGTCAAGTGTTATTAAATGAAACATCCTGACATTCGCCTGTAGCGAATTTGCGATTCAATGGAAATGCAAAATCTGTGAGTTTGAGTCCAGTCCCAAACATTAACTCCCTCCCACCAGGCTCAGTAAAAGAATTGTGTTTACATATCTATAGTTTCGTACGATTAAATAAGAACAGTCTGCGTTAATCGTAATGTGTTTATAAAATTACTCCGACAATACAGCTACTATCTCGTTGACTCATTACAATTGCAGCACCTAACCTTGCGGATAAGCGGTAACACTAGGTCCTGGAATTAGGAAAGACGCGCGTTCGAATCTATGTGCATCAATCTAGAGTTTTTCCCAGTTGTTTCCCGAAATCACTCTAGTAGAATACCGGAATGACCTTTCAAAAGCCACGATTGATCCCCTTTGTAATCCATGCCCATGATGACCTTTACGTTAACGAAGCGTTAACACGAGTTGATACAACTAGAAGATGTATTGAAGCTCATTTACGTATGATTAATTATAGATAAATTTATTTAATAAATACAGCTCAAATGAGTAATTTATGTAGGTCACAAGATGGTTACCACGACTAATTGCTCGAATAATGCAACTGTAATTCAATTTTTAAATGTGTATCCACTGTTCTATAAGTAAGAAAACGAATCTGCCTTAGCAAAGACAATAATTGTCCTTGCTAAGGCAGATTCGCCAGACCACCACGATGTTTAAAGTCAAAGCAACGTATCTGCGACACTGTTCACTTTTTTGTTCTGCATTACCTATTGTTACAGATTACAAATTGTTGGATTTATGTGAATAAATTCTAAGGACCATGAGGCATCACAGCTACAAGCGGCTTAAGCTTAGATGGTAACAATCATAGTGTTTCAACAGTTCCAAAACTTCTTTTGCCTTTTTCTCAAAACACACATTTTGTAGATACGTCGTTATGACTAAACCCCCCGAATTCCTATTAGTGACAAGAGTGAAAAAGTAATAATTCAATTCTAAGCGAGTGTGAATTCATCCTTTTTATCTGTTGGGATTTGTATTATCATACGTTTCTGTAGAGGCTCGAAGCTATCTCTTATTAGCAGCTGAAAAGGGGTTCACGAGGCAAGGCTTAACTGCAATGGAATGATAACCACTGGCTTATTGCATTGCAACACACAGACATATAAAAAAATTCTAAGTGGGAAACTATCGGCCCAAATGTGCCTCGCGTTTAGTAATCACAGCTGGTTCAATTTCAATGCAATTTGTGGATACTTTCTTTCTCCCCTTCCATCCCAAGCAATTTTTACGGTCACGAATTTCAAGAATTCTAAATTCACCAGAGTTAGAAGTGTAACCAAGAATTATTAAGTTCTCAAAGAGCTGTCACATTAATGTGTCTTGGTTCCGTGTAAACCAGTGGTTCCCAACGTGGGCCGTACCGCCCCCCGGTGGGCGTTAGAGAGCTCGAAGGGGGCGTTTGTGAACAAAGGCAAATTTGGGGGGCGTTAACGCCCAGCCAGCGCCCCCCTAGCAAGGACGTGCCGATAAGATTAATTAATAACAAAAAACATTGAACAAATGTTTCAGCAAGTAATTCCAAATGTCCTTTAAGCATGATCAGTGGGGATTAAAAGTTGGTATTAGTACATTGTATCTTTGTTCCTAACACCTGCTTCAATAGTTCGTGAATGAGTCGCAGCAAGCGCTGTGCACTACAGGGATCACCGTTGTTAGTATGTTGCTCGATCAACAATGCTTTTACGTTTACACTGGTCAGTGTTCGATTGTTCGGTAGTGCCTTCAGACAGAGCGACTGTGAAACTGTGCGGTATCTACAGCTTACTGAAGCTTATTTATTTTGGAATATCTATCTGCCACAGAGGTTAGTATATATTCATTATTATTATTTACTGATCGATATTAGATGAGGAATGTGCTGTGAAATTTCAACTAGGTTTTAATCTTTTATTTAATTTTTGTGTCATGTGCTAATTGCACTCGATTCTGTACTGATCACTGCTACTATTCCTATTATTATTATCAACATCATTTATCACATATTGTAAGGAAGGTTAAGAATCATATCATTTTTAACATTTCGAGATTTTTACAACGGATAAGAGTACCTGTGGTTGACGGTGTACCTATGGTTGACATGAAGTTGTATGAAATTCAAATTTAAGAAAATACTGTGATCCAGAAACACTGTCAGGTTAACTGAACGGGTCCACGGGTTCGGTGATAGTCTCTTATGTCGATGGTGAACAGTTTCTGTAGTGCATGTGTTTACCATATTCGGAAGCGCGTATCTTGTTAGCGAAATAGCAGCTTCGGGAAGTACTTTCACTCCCAGTTAATGTAATTTTTCTTTACTTTGTACTGAACGTGAATATGGAAATGTTATCTCAATGAAATAAAGAAGTGTATGCTTTCGTAGTTTAAACGGGAATAATATTTCGGTTATTTTCGAGTTGGCGATACCGCTGCCTCGCGACTGTTAACGTGTCGTCATCGTGACGTCACGTTCACGTACAGTCAATTTTTGTGGCTATTGTGCCCTCGCTACGCTCAGTCACAATAATTTAAAACTGTACAATATCAACATAAACTGATATCCCGAAGGTGCATCAGATGCAGGCGGCCGCTGGTAAGCGGCCGCAGATGTCCGATAACACACTTCCCGCGCAGTCCCGTTAGTGACATATTTTTATACGCGATTGACTGTACGTGAACGTCACGTGTCCATGACGTCACGTTCACACTCGCCAGGCGGCCGGAATCGCCAAGTCGAAAACAACCAATATTTCTATTATGGTTAGCCTCTCTGTCTAAGTTAGGTGTTCCTTAAATCGAGAGGGGAGTCGAATTTATTCATCAATAATAAATAGGCTTTAATTGCAAACTGAACAAACCATCATGCCGTTTACAACATATACTAAGGCACCTAAAATCGTTATGTGCGTCTGTTTCCGGTACAAACGATGTCATATTTGGGAGCCTACAGCTCTTATATTGCATCGTTGGCCGATATTGAATTCCCTCACTTGCTAAGTACTTCGTGTAAGGCCAGCATATATCGAAACGGGATATTGATAGGCCGTTTTCACACCGGCGCGCCGGCGCTGGATACAATGTAATGAAATCAGAGCTTTCACATGTAATCCGGTCCGGCAGATCGTCGGCCCTTTGATTTAATTGTTTCTTATGCACACTTGTTCACACTGGTGCCGGTGGCGGAGAGGTTCTAATCTCAGTCCCGACAATTTTCTGTAGTTTTGTAATAATAAGTGATTACTCGCACGATACTATGACATTAACTGAATTAGTTGATATTAAACCGCGTCGGTTCGAAGGGCATCGGTCAGTTATGAGCTCTGTGTGCAGCTAGTTATACTTTATCGCGAAAAATGGAAGATTTCAGTAACGGCCTCTTACGCTAGATTTAAGGCGATGGTTATAAAATTGGATGAGACATTTTCTACCACATTACAAAATTCAGTTAAACGTCGATTCTCAAAGCATAATACAATATATTCCTGTATGTTGAAACACTAATGATAATGATACAGTAAAATTTATGGGAATAATTATTTATGTCAATAGTATTTATATAGTAATATTATATTATTTAATTTATATTCCTCTCTTTAGCCAATATTTTAAATTTTGTTTTCTATTCTCTCTTCATCCTTTTATAAACAACCGAATCACAAAGTACCATCAAGTTGGGTCACATGAATCTACGGTTTCTTTACCGTTTCTTTTGATAATTTCCAATTATTACGCAAAATCTGAATTATTATTTTGGAAAATCTCAAGTCTGCATTCGGTTTATATGGCTTAAGACTTTATTGATTCGCCTCATTATCTTAATTTTTATTCAGTATACTGCGCCTTTTAATTTTAATAGAGGTGAAAATCTGTGATGTATTTTTATAAAATAGCTTAGAACATCTTTACAATTTTAGCTGAAAATGCGTGAATCGAAGACGGTCTTTAGGACTGTGTGTTAGTGGGAAGCGACGAGTCCTGTCCATGGTCCTGTCTGTCGCTGGCTCACACATAGACGTCATCTAAAGACAGTCAGTTATCCCGCTAGTGTATGGGTTGCTAATATAACCATGAATTTTATATTAACTCGAATTAACTGTTCTCCGTCCATCTTTATGCCTGCCTGTGTATCAGATTGAGCAAATTCTGTCGAAGCTTGTTATAAAATTACATTTAAGTTTCGGACCTGAACATCTCAATTCTATCAACTTTTGTTGGATGAGACATTTTTACCACATTACAAAAGTCAGTTAAACGTCGATTCTCAAAGCATAGTACAATATATTCCTGTATGTTGAAACACTATTGATAATGATACAGTAAAATTGTGTCAATAGTATTTATATAGTAATATTATATTATTTAATTTAAATTCCTCTCTTTCTTCAATATAAACTTAATGATAGAGATCTTCCAACCGGAAGTGGCAGATTTATGATGCCACTTTTATCTAAGTTATTTTATGAAGATTTTTCAACTGAGAAATTTGAAGTAAAAGTTATTTACCATAGTTAAATAAACGAGTTATAATTAACAATTTTTATTTCTAAATTTTTTCGTTAAAGCTTAATAAATTTTTTTTATTCTTATTTCATTACTACTATTTTGTACATCGTTTCCGTGGCTGGGCGGTAACGTAATTTGAAATACTTTTAAAATTTGTATTTATATATTTTAATTAAATTTAAATAAATAATAAATGTTTTTTACAGTTTATTTGTTGGTCGCAAAATATTCATGAAATAATGAACACAAATTACAATTTATTTAATTAAATTGTAATAGTAAATCTATTTAATGGAATAATGTGATGGTGGTCATATCAAAATTTATTTTTATTTTCACAGATATCACATTCAAAGAAAAAATGTAGACAGCACAATGTCGAAAATATTCATGAAATAATGAACACAAATTACAATTTATTTAATTAAATTGTAATAGTAAATCTATTTAATGGAATAATGTGATGGTGGTCATATCAAAATTTATTTTTATTTTCACAGATATCACATTCAAAGAAAAAATGTAGACAGCACAATGTCGAATACTTGAAATATGGTTTTATTGAGACATCCTGAAACAAGACATTACCAATGTGCCTAATTTGCCAGAGCGTTTTCTCAAATGTAACTACGAAACCTTCACGTTTAGAAGAACATTTAACTAAAATACACTCTGTCAAATAAGATAAGTCTATCTTTCAAATGCTCAAAGAACAATATACAAGAGGTCCATCTTTAGCTGGTATGTTTTCAGCGGCATCCAAATAAGACGCAGATGGCCTTCGTGCCTCTTACATTTCCTTGCTTGTTGCTAATTCGGGAAAACCGCACACGATTGGGGAAGAATTGATACTGCCATTTGTGAGTGACGTTCTGCGTACTGTACTGCACAAGCCGGCATCTGGTATTATTAAGAGAATCCCACTTAGCAATAACACAGTACAGAGGCGAATCGACGAAATGTCCGAGGACGTGGAGAGTTCTCCAACTGATTTTTTGAAGACTGCTGAATTTTCTTTACAGCTTGATGAATTTACTTTACCAAACAATGATTAATTATTTCTTGCGAACGTTCGCTTCATTAGATGTGAAAAAATTTGTCAAGAATTACTGTTCACAAAAAAATTAGAAACTGATACTAAATGAAAATCTATATATCAAGTTTTGGAACACCATTTTGAAGATAAAATTATTCCTCTGTATAATATCGTGTCCATTGCTACTGATGGTGCTCCGGCAATGGTTGGACGATACCTGATCTCATATTTGAAAAAGGCAGTACCAAATGTAGTTGCCGTGCACTGTGTAATTCACAGACACCATTTGGTTGCAAAAAACCTAAGTAGTCGCCTTCACTGCTCACTACAGTATGTAATTACCGCAATTAAAGAGGGCAGAAGCAATGCTCTCCATAGTAAATTATTTGGAAAACTTTGTGATGAAAATGACGAGGATTTCAATCGCCTGCTATTGCAGACAGAAGTTCGTTGGCTGTCAAAGAGTACCTGTCTAACAAGCTTTTATGACGTTTTTGACTCCATTGTAACATTTTTTTGAAAACAAAGATGATTCATTAAGAGAGAATTTATTGAAATATAAGAAAGATATAGCTTATTTAACTGATCTATATCGTAAATTTAACGAAACAAACCTACAGCTGCAGGGATATAATTTGAATTTGATTAAAGCAAAGTCAGTTATTTGTGAGTTCATGTCAAAACTTGCCTTGTACAAACAGAATGTGGGTCGAAGACAATTCTATCAGTTTCCAAATCTTTCCTCTGTGGAAACAAATAACGAAGATATTTTAGTATTTTGTCAACATTTGGAAGCACTTAAAGAAGATTTTAAAAACAGATTTCACGATTCCAGATTTGGTATCATAACCTTTCTCAAACCTACAAACAGCAGATTTATCACTACAGGAAGAGTTGATAGAACTGTCAACAAATGAAGAATTAAAATTGAAATTCAAAAATGGATATCAAGAATTTTAGCTACAGTGGCAAATTCCAGATTTATATCCGGCTTTGTGGGCTGCAACAAAACAGTTTTTTTTATTACTTTCCCGCCGTCATATTTAACCGAAAGGGGATTTAGTGTAGTAAGCAATTTACTAACAAAGCAAAGAAACAGATTTTCAGTTGTGGAACGCGGCGATTTAAGACTCCTTCTGACTAATATAGTACCTACCAAATGTAGAAAAGTTAGTATCAGCTCAGACCTCTCACTGATAATTTTACAATAATTTTCAATATATGTTTTTAATCAAATTTGGTACAAGGCACCAATATTCTTTAATAAAGTAATTTTAAAAATCTGTCCTTGTTTTTCGATATTTAATATAGCCCAATTCTCCTAAGAGGGGGTGCCATCAAATCACTGTTTGAAGAAGTGGGCAACAAGCCAATTAAATTGAAGTGCTATGGATTACACAACGTTGATTACAACAATAATAGACGTCGGTGCTGTTTTTTTCAAACAGGGGGGCGGTGAGTAATTCTTTTTTTCGAAAAGGGGGTGGTAGGTCAAAAAAGGTTGGGAACCTATGGTGTAAACCATCATAGTTCAAGTGTAATGACCGCAAAAGGAGGTTGGTTGGTCAGATTTTAACAGAAATTCATATAATTTCCAACTGAATTTTCTTCCCTAAAAAGTCAAGGTGTTTCGTTAACTTCGCATGACGTTGTTTGATGAATGAACGATAGTAATAGCACTAGATCTGTCTAAGGCGTTTGAAAGAGTAAGCCATTAAATGGTAGTAAATAAGGTAAAAACCATTGGAGTGGATAAGAAAGTCATTTGCTGGGTAGAAGAATTTTTAAAAGGTAGAAAACAAAGTTAGGGTAGGAAATGTAGTATCAAAAGAAGTGGAAGTAAAAATGGGTGTGCCACAGGGTAGCGTATTGGTACCATTGCTATTCATTATTCTAATGAATAATTGTGTTGATTGTTTACTATCTGAAATTAGATTGTTTGCAGATGACATAATAATGTATAAAAGAATCAAAACGATAGAGGATTGTAAACAGTTGCAGGGTGATCTGGACAGGATATCTAATTGGGTTGGTAAACATGGAATGAAGATAAATGCAAAGAAGAGTCAGCTTATTAGATACACAAATAAAAAACAAAAGGTTAATTATGAATATAAGGTGGGGAAAGAATTGCTTGCTGAGGACTTGAAATGCAAATATCTTGGAATTACTTTTGATAACAAACTTAACTGGGCAGGACACATAGGACAGGTGGTGGGAAAAGGTTTCAAAGTTCTGCACTTGTTGGAGAGAGTTATGAGGGGATGTACGAGAGAAGTCAAGGAATTGGGTTACAAAACTTTGGTCAGACCATTGCTCGAATATGGTAGTGTAGTATGGGACCCTCATTTTACGTATCAAATACAGGAGTTGGAGAGGGTGCAAAGAAGGGCTGCTAGATTTGTTTCTGGAAATTATCGCAGAATGCAATCAGTGACGGATATGATAAAGGAGCTGGAATGGGATTCATTGCAAGACAGGAGGAGGATGAGGAGGGTCATGGGAGTGTACAGGGCATATACTGGTGATGAGGCATGGAAAGATATTGCAATAGGTATGAAAAGTAGTGCATGGAAGGGTAAAGATGACCATGACCACAAGCTGGCACTCGATGTCAGGCACAAGGGTGTGGGAAGATTCTCTTTTTTAGGTAAGGGTGTCAGGGATTGGAATGAGTTACCAAGAGAAATGATGAATAATTTACCGAAAACTTTGAAGGAATTTAAAGATAAAATTTGTAGAGGGCAAATGTAGGTGGGTGCAGGATAGGGGGAAGATGGGTGTGTAGGGAAAATGCTCCATTGCAATTAAATTAAATTAAAAAAAAATTAATATTCGTCATACTATTAACGCTATTCTCTATGATTGAACAGAATCTGAATCCATTTATTCCATGAAAACATCGTACAGACAACTTAAAACTAGTTTATAAATATATTATTTATTACATAGTTTGATCTGGTGATATTTCAAAGTATCTCCGTCACACAACCCATCCCAGCTAATCAAATTATCTTACGAAAATTAAACCACATATTTATCGGTAACAGTTTCTGTAACAGTAAAAATATTTTTCATCCTACTAACATTTGGATCGCGAAAGGGGCACTTGTACTTTAAATAGGGGGAGAGATGTTGGGGAGGAAAAACCGCGATGGGTATTACCCGTTATATCCTAGACCATTAACAGATACTGTATATTTCCGTCGTTAACTGGATATTATCTTGCTAGTTTAATAGCAGTTAGAAGCACAAAGGATATCGTGGTCCCGATAAAGAAGAAACAGTAGAATAAACAGTTATTGTTTTAATTACTGTTGGGAATCATTGGAAACGTTGGCGATCACTGGGTATCACACTAAGAATAATTCAGTTTTTTCCTGGCCTTACGCTTTGTCGACGTAGAGGTCATCAGAGACGGGAAGGATTGGTGGCAAAAAAACTGTAGGGAATTCGGCCAGGGAATTTTGGGGGAACCATCTGGGTATTTGCCTAGAATGATTTGGGGGAAACCATGGAAAATCCAAATCTGGTTGGCCGAATGAGGATTCGAACCTGCGTCGTCCCGAATCGTATTGTATTACGGAAACAATTCAGTGAGATCGTAAATCCTAGACATTCGACAGGAGAAACTAGACAACTTGAAAAATTTAATGGATAAGATCATCTTCAAAATGAAGAACCACATTTGTGTCGTATACTATCATTACGAAATTTCTACTCTCAAATCAGACTTCCACTTGACGTTTAGTTTATTCTTTATTAATTAAATTATTGTTCGCTGCAGTTATTATATTTAATATAAGTAAAAAAGAAAAATTTATCAAAAATTCATCTGAATCCCTTAAATTTGTACACTGATTATAAAAGATGAATACGTAACATTCCACAGTTTTCTATAAATATTTTTAATTCAAAAACAATTCTAGTATTTTGGTGGAAGCTGACTAGGGATTGCAATCCAGCAAAGCGGGATCCCGCAGTCCCGCATCATTAGACAGTCTGGCGGATCCTGCACAAAATTAAGCGGATCCGCAATCCGCAAAATCCGGCGGAAACGCGTGTCAGTCTGTGTGACTCACTGCCCCACTCGGTCTCTGTCGGATATTTTGCACTGTTTGCCTGTACCCTTCCAGTTGGCAATTGACTCATGTGAACAAGCGTTTGTTTTTGTCAACCTTCGTCATTCGTAAGTAAATAAATAAACTTTTACGTATTCATCAAAACTTACGTTTGTTTGGAGTACACATTTCTGTAATTTGAGTTATGGTGCGTATTTAGTACGATTTTATAGCTATATAATTATTTTTTAAGTGTCGCACACGTTATCTGAACTACACGGTTACATCTTTTTATTCACGGTTTCATTATTCCCATTTTCTGTATTTGCAGATAAAGTAATTGTGACAATTTCCTAATTTGCGGCTGAAAATTTGATTATTCGTTGATATGAAATTAATGTTATCGTAATTTTAACGATCACGTACCTGTTTATTTAACAGCTATCAAAAGGAAATTGTATATCCTTTGACTTATTGTTGTTTTGGCCGCTGCCTCAATGCGTTTCTTAGAGGAAAGCCACCTGCTTACATGTGCCACTCAGGCTTTCGATTAATCCCTCTTCTCCTTGTTATTATTTCGACTAAAGGTAAAAAAGTTAATGAAATTTTCACGGGTGTATCGACGAATTTTGTTGTAGGAACACCATACTTCGACGGCTGCCTCCGCCGTCTTCCTCACGTGTGTAATTTCGTGTGTTTGCAATGAAATCCGGAGATACAACCTATGAGGACTTCACTGCAATCATTCGCCGAGAAAGTCTATCTTACCAAAACATAATAAGTTCCACTCTAAAAACGTCGTTACACCACATAAGTAAATCTGAAATACTTGACAATTTACGTGTTGGTGAGTCGTTTCTTTTAATAACATTGAATCAACTGTAATATCAATCAAGGAATCAGGAGATATAATAATGAATCACGCAAAAAAGGCCAAGTCTTGTGCTTGTGCAGTGACAAAATGTTATGAGATCTTGTTCTGAGCCAAGTCTACACTTTACAGAGTATATTCACTTCACTTTGTGAAATGGAATGCTTTTCTCGGTGTTATGGAACATTTATTTAATACAGGGCGTTCGCCGGAAAACGCTACCCTTCCAGTCTGTTGCCGTCGGCAACTTGCTCGGTCAGTGGGCCAGCAGCTTCCGCCACACGGCACCGTGAATCACCGCACTGTTTAACACCTCCGCTGCCCCAACAGTGCATTGCAGTGACCCTTACATTGTTAAGAACGGTTTCTTTGCATTGTAGATAGTTTGTGACTTCAGTCTCTTATTAATCAGTGTTGTGAATAAACGTTTCTTTGCGGTTTGGCTGGTTTGGGGCTTCATACTCTTATTAATCTGTACCGTGTTTGAGTGTGAGTAAAATTATGGTACGTTACAGTTTGCAACAAAGAATATTTCTCTACGATACATATGTGAAGAAGAAGTCGTTTAAAAAGTGTCGCAGTAAATTTCGTCGCGAATTTCCTGGCGCTTTACTGCCAGCTAAATCAACAATTCTGCGTCTGGTTAAAAAAGTAAGAGAAACGGGTTCATTTTTTAACAACAAGAGACTGTCGGTCAACCGTATTCTCACAGAGGAGAAAATTAACGATATCGCTTTTCGACTAGAACAGTCACCCAAAAAATCATTAAGTCAGTTAGGGCAGCGTGTGTCTCGAAATATGTTCAGAAGATGTGAAATGTGCATTACACAAGAGGGTCAACACTTCCAGCATCTTTTATAAGGTAAGCTAATGAATTACGTCACATTTAAATGCTTAGCACACAAGTTTATGAAGTTTATGAAGCGTAATTATTATGAAATAGTTCGCGGCCGACGGTCGAACAATGCCGGAAACTGAGCGCTCGCTCGCCGGGAGCAGTTTCTTCCTTGTAGCGCTAACAGTGGGTTGCGTTTCCCGGCGAACGCCCTGTATTTTAAAAAAAGAAAAAACTCTGGTAACTTGGCCATTAAGCAAACCATATTTTTAAACTTATGTGATGTATTGTAAGGCACATAATATGACCTAAGACTCAATATTTTCCATTTTTATTATTTATTTAAAAATTGGTTTAGATTAAAAAACAAAATTGTAAAACCTTAAGACACGCTAAAAAGTTTTAATGTTATTTTGCCAATCAAATTATTGTTAGCTGTTAATTTTTATCATTTAACATTAAAAATTAATTTTATTATTATTTAATTTATTAACGTTTTAAGTAACTATGTTTTAAATATATGCGTTAAAAAACTGTTCGTACCAATCCCGCACGGATCCCGCGGGATTGGCGCAAATCCCGCGGGATTAAAAACACTGCGGGATTGCAATCTTTAAAGCTGACATATTAAAACTTTAGCGGAAACTAAATTCCGACCTACCTTCATGTTTAACAGTAATTTTTGCAGACAAATTTTCTGCAGCAACTTCATAGCATTTACTGATGATATCCACCCATACCTTCGTTTTGAAGACCTCCTGGATGTTGGTTTGTATGTATTTAAGTAAATACTGCTTGATTGTTGCGAGATGATACTTTTCAGCTGTTATGAGAACAGGAATTGCGTTCTGCACTGTGATATGCGAAATGAGATCTCGTTCGCAGGCTGCATTCAGACGGGGAAGTTGATACTTATCGGCTGCCATAATTGTTTCCGGCAGTAGTAAGATTTGTGACGGGATCCGACCGGTATATATATAGTTCAACAATGCTGCCATTCCCTCTGATCCAATGTCAGGCACCACAATACGGCCGGATTGTGACTCCAAACTCGTGTCGTGGCTGAACATAGCCCCGAACACCGGACATCGGGCAGCCAGTACTGCTCGGTGAGCCTTTAACTCATTGCCATTACATTCGATTATGACGTCGGCAAAGTGGCCAGATGTCAACATGGACCCAAAATCTTCTACCAAGCTACACGGAGGTAGTGGCTCTCCCTGCAACGCTGTGTAAATACAATGAATATTTTAGTCAATACTGCATAGTATTCTTAAAAAATTTGAATTTAACAACGGTTAGACAGCTGTTCTGTAAGCTCAAAAGAAGTTTAAATTCATACCTACCTTTGTTCTCAGTAAATTTTGCAGACAACTGTGAAACTACTAGAGGGTAATAGAAGACGAGATCCGTCCATCCGTCCGATTCGATTACCTCTTGGATGTTGGACTTAATGTACCGAAGTAAAGCCTGTTTGATGAAGACGAGCTGATGTTTTTCTACTGATAAAAGTATCCGACATGCGTTCTGCGGCGTGATGTTCGACAACAGCTCTCGTTCGCAAGCTGCTTTAAGACGAGGTAGTTGGCACTTTCCAGCTGCAGAGATTGTTTCCACCAGTTCTGGATGCTGTGAAGGAATTCGACCACTGTAGAGGTACTTCAACACCGGTGCCATTGCTTCTGATCCAGTATCAGACACCTTTATACGGCCCGACATTGACTCCTGCGTACCGTGACTTAACATAGAGGCGAATACAGGACAGCGGGCAGCCAAAACTACGCGATGCGCTTTTAGGTCTTTGTCGTCACATTCGATTATCACATCAGAGTGGTTCTCCGATGATAGCATGGTCTCAAAATCTTCCACCAAGCTACATGGAGGTGGTGGTAGTGGAAATGGTTCTATCACTTCAACTTCACAAACAATTGTTAAACTTCTATCGCTGGCTAGACATTGAAATATTTCCTTATCAACAGTCCATTTGGTTTTCTCAGATTTAAAAGTGACATTTTCAGTTATGAAAAATTTCTCTCCGGAAAGAAATTGTAGTTTCACTTCAGTGTTAATTTTAGCTTCCTTTTCCAACCTGACCGATAGACAGAAAACTAATTTACTTCCTCCGCTGGCATTCACTACCTTCAGTTGCATAATCCACTCATTGCCGTCGCACATAGTTGTAAATTCGGAGTTTTTTGTCCAAAGATAAAACGAGTCTATTCTCTGTTTGAAAACGTACTTATTACACCGAAGCTTATTACCAGAAAACATTTTCAGTGTTTATGATCCTTTTTCCAGTATGCTCTGAAGTAGCCAAAGATTGGGAACCTGAAATAAAAGAAAACATTATTATTACGTTACTAAGTGCATTGTCAACGCCTCAGAATGGGGTAGAACTTTTCAACCTTTTTTCAACCCGAGGATCAGTAATTTGACAAAAATACTGTGCCGGATCAGTAATTTATGTGGGACTAATTGTTTACCGATGTGTATATTATAACACCTGGATCATATTTTATTGTGCCATTATAGGATATTAAACAAAGGCATATTTTTAATTCCTGCGGAAATAGTTATAAGGCTGGAAGTAAACAATTAAAAATGACTTACATATTGACCAGTCGCTTAAAAAAAGTAATTAAATGAAAATGTTACTCCAGGCTGGGTGCTATACTACACAACGGAGCTACATGCACAAAATAAAAGAAACAAGACCTGACAGCTCGTATATTATATAGTTTACTTCACCAGTCTTATGTTACCAAGCGCTACCACCTACCGCGTCCCAACACACCAACTAAAAGGTCTTCAGAAACTGGTCATTAATATTATCATTAAACGAACAGCACACTTTTTGATGACTGGAGACATTTATTGAATGTGTTATTTTGGGAACCTTCATGAGCATTCCTCACCCGTAGATCCGAGTGGGGTACTATTTCACTTCCGGAATATTTTAGCCAGGAAGAAGCTATCACACCATATGTAATCAGAGAGAAGTACATGACCTCGGGATACCTTTGGCTCTTTAATACAGTGTCTTCCCGTTGCCTGAAGGAGTCATCAGAATGGATAGAAATATTCTGAATAGTGTAGGTAGTGCAGAAAACCTAAATAGGGAGATGGCAGAACCGAAGTTAGATGGTATTGGGATTAATGAAATTAAATGGGAGGACGCACAGGATTTCTGGTGTGGTGAACACAGCGTAATTAGAATACAAGCTGTCAGTGAAGTTACTGGCGTAGGACTTACTGTGAACAAGAGAGTAGGGAAGCGGCTGAGTTATTATGAACAGTTAAGTGACAATTATTTTGATGAGTTTAGTAACAGTCCGCCCCAACCACGTTATTACAAGTGCATATTACAACGTCAGAGGAAGATGAAGAAAGCAAAAATATACGTTGAAATTGAATAATTAATCCAATGTGTGAAAGGGAAGAAAAATATAATATTTATGGGTGATTGGAATGCGGTAATGGAAGGAGGGGAAGAGGAGAAATCTGTAGGAAGCTTTGGTATAGGCGACAGAAATGAACGAGGAAGCAGGTTGTTAGAATTTTGTGAAAGATGTTAACTAGTAATAGTGAACACTATTTAAGAATCGTGCAAGAAGGATATAAAGCTGGAAACGTCCAGGGGTAACAGCTATCAGCTAGTTTATATTATGGTCAAACAAGAGATTCATGAATCATTTTCTATGTTGTAAAGCGTAAAGAAGAATAGATCAGATCATAACCCGATAGTCCTGAAGTGCAGGCTAAAATTCAAGAGATTAAAGAAGCAATACAAGCGGAACAGGCTGGAAGTGAATAAACTGAAACAATCTAACACTAGCGAAAAATTTGCAGAAGTGTTAGACGTTGGTCTGAGCAGTAACTCAAAGGAGCTCAACTACTATTACTATTACTCTGCGATTCACAAAAGTGTGTGGCAGAGGGTGCATTGCAACTATCCGAAAGGGTAATAATTTGGAAGGCATATACGGGATATGGTAGGAGGCGCCCATGGGCTATTGTGAGGAACCATTCCAGCATTCGCGTGGAATGATCTGGGAAAACCATGGAAAACCCAGATCAGGATGGCCGGAGAGCTTTATCGAAAGCTACTCCTGTCGGAAATTAAGTTTACTCGCCCGGTAAATCCTTTCTATTCCATTCCCTAATCGCTCGTGCAAAAAATGAATACAGAAAAAAATCGGTTCGGGCCCTGATTTCTCTAATCTTATTTTCACGGTCATTCCGAGATACGAATCTTGCTGGTAGCAATATTTCTTTGCGGTCATGAAATATGTAAGTCGTGAATTTTTCAATTAGCTTCTGCCGAGAGCAACGTCTTCGGTGTTCCATGTCTTCCCAACCTAACTCCTTCAGCATCGCACTTACGCTTTCCCTCCAACTATATATACATGCCACGAATCGGGCGGCCCTTCTCTGGACCCTCTCTAATGCCTCCATTAACCCCTTTTGATGGGGACCCCAAACAGAACAACAATATTCCAAGTGAGGACGCACTAGTGACTTATATGCAATCGATTTAACTTCAGGAGTGCATTGTTTTAAATTACGACCTAGAAATCGGAGCATACGATTTGCTTTCCCAATTACATTCTCGATATGTTAATTCCACGACAAATTATTACGAATTGTTACCCCTAGGTATTTAGCGGAATCCACAGTTCTAAGGACAGTACCATTAATTGTATATTCAGAGCTAAATGGTGTCACCTTTTTACTTACACGCATGACTTGGCACTTTTTAGCGTTTAACTCCAACTGCCAGTCTTTACACCGCGCAATTATTTTCATAATATCGTCTTTTAACAAAGCGCAGTCTTCCTGGGTTTTGATTTCACGATAAATAATAGCATCATCGGTAAATAATCTTTTCATCCCCCCTATTATGTCACATAGATCATTAATGTATATGAGAAACAACAGAGGCCCTAACACGCTTCCCTGGGGAACTCCAGACCCCAGTTTAGTAAGTGATGAACGCTCACCGTCGAGAACTACACACTGTGTTCTGTCCTTCAGGAAGTCTGCAACCCAGTCGCATAATTGTCTAGATATGCCGTAACCGCGAAGTTTCCTAAGTAACCTAGTGTGAGGCACAGTGTCGAAAGCTTTTTTAAAGTCTAATAGAACCAAATCAACCTGGGATTGCTCATCTATAATTCGGCACAAGTCGTGAATTAGAAGTGCAAGTTGTGTTTCGCAGCATCGGCCTTTTCTGAATCCATGTTAATTTGGGTTTAAAAGCTCATCTTCATCCAAAAACCGCATGACATTTGAATAGATGATGTGCTCTAAAATCCTACAAAATACTGATGTTAACGAGATCGGTCTATAATTTTGAGGATCATTAACATTCCCATTTTTAAACACTGGACTTACGAAGGCGGTCTTCCATTCGGTTGGTATTTTCCTTGAACCAAGGAGACGGTATATAATTTCATCAAATACGGTGCAATTTCCTTCGCGTACCTGGAGTAGAATTTTGTAGGAATACCGTCTGGTCCGGGAGCCTTATTGGTTTTTACATTCATAAGCAATTTAGTTATTCCCTCGACATCAAGAACGAGATCATTCATAATTTTGTTGGTACTATTGGCAAATGTCAGAATCTCCTCTGAGTTTTCTGTCGTGAAAGCTTTTTTAAATATATTATTCAAGATTTCTTCTTTCTCTACGCTAGTTCTGGTTAATTCCCCATTTTCCTTAATCAGTGAAGGCATAACCTTACGAGAGCCTCTTAGTAATTTGACATACAACCAGAATTTTTTTGGATCAGTAATCAGATCTTCGGACAAAGTCCTGGCTTGGAATTCTTTAAACGCATCACGCATTGCCTTATGCACTTCCGCTCGTAACTGGACTAATTCAGCACGATTATACGAGTCCCACGATTTCTTTACCATGGCATATAAACGCCTTTGCTTCCTGAGCAATCGATTCACTTCCCTATTGAACCACAGAAGTTTCTTACTTACCTTAATAAGCTTCTTAGGAACAAATTGATTTAAACAGTTCCATATTATTTCTTTTAACTTAAACCAAAGTTCCTCAACATTTGTATTTAGCGTGCAAGTTTCAAAATTTTTCGTCAAGTGATCAACCATACCCACATCGTTTGCCTTAGCGAAGCAATATATGAGTTTGTCTTTGTCATGCTTCAAATTCATACTAGATTTTAAAGTTACCACAACCGCCTTGTGATCACTTATACCGTCTTCAACACAAACTGTATCTACAATATCAGGATTGCTTATAAGAAAAAGAACCAAAATGGACGAGGAACCTTTATCGCACCGCGTTGGTTCTTGAACCATCTGTTCAAGAGATCTTTCTGCAAATACTTCTAGGAACGTTTCGGTTATTAACCCATCTCTTCCGCCCAACCTGAAAGTGCATGTATCCCAATTAACCGATTGTAGGTTAAAATCACCACCCACGATCAATATATGTCCCTGAAATTTCTTATAAATTTTATTAAGCGACTCTCTGAAGTATTCCGCGTTAGCCAAATCAGAATCCAGAGTTCGATAAAATGACCCGATTATGAACTTTAAATTTTTACCAATTTTACTAAGTACGAATGGAATGTTTTGAAGAGAGAAATAATGAAAGCTGGTAAAATAAACATTAGGCTTTGGGGAACAAGATGCCCGAAAAGTTAGAATCACAGAAGAAATTTTGAAGCTGATGGATCAGTGGAAATGGCACAAAAAATCTCAGGATGAAGCAGGAAGAGAGCAATACAGGAAATTTAAAAATCAAATAAACAGGAAATACAAAAAAGCGATAGAAAAATGGCTGCAAGAAAAGTGTACAAAAGAATAGGAAATGGTTGTAGGTAAAGTAGATATTATGGCATAGAGGAAAATGAAACAATTTTGTAAAATGAAGAAAAGATGAATAAACATTAAAGCTGCTGATGGAAAACCTCTTTAGGTCAGAAGATAGAACTAACCGTTGGAACGAATACATCGAGAAACTGTATGATGGGAATGTCTTGAACAAGTAATAACAGTGTAATGGAAAAGGGAAGGCGATGTCAACATTGATGAAGGAGATAATGTTTTGAAGACAAAATTTAATAGAGCTTTGAATGACCTGAAATCAAATAAGGCGATTGGAGTAGACCAGATCATTGCAGAACTTATAGATGAGATCCCTGCAGAGCTTCAGAAATCTCTAGGAGAAGGAATCCAGAGATAATTCAAACTGACAACAACAAGTTATGGAACAGGAGAAAATTCAATTGATTTTAATTAAACTTGGGAGATAGTTAGAGGATAGTTAGTTTTACATCAATATTTACGGACACAAAGTACAATCAATTTTAAAGAACTTTTGGCTTTAAATGAAATGAAGGTTACTGTGCACAAATAATTTGTTACTTATTTGGCCATTCAGCAGCCTACTTCATCTTTCAATGCGAATTTGTCGAACATTTGAGAATAATCTTTCACAAGGCACGCTTCTAGTAGTTATACACAAAGAGAAACAGAAAGAGAAGCGGAGTGGGACGTCAGATTCGAAAGATTCTCCCACGTGGCACTGATCCGCGCTGTGCTGACCGCAGGAATCTGAGAACATCGCGAACGAACTAGCGCTTGAGATCGGAAAACGACGCGAACGAACTAGCTCTTCCCGCACTGAGCGCTTGAGATCGGAGAACGACGCAAACGAACTAGCTCTTTCCGCGCTGGGTCCTGGAATCGGAGAACGACGCAAACGAACTAGCTCTTTCCGCCCTGGGAGCTTGAGATCGGAGGACGACGCAAACGAACTAACTCTTTCCGCCCTGGGCGCTTGGGATCGGAGAACGACGCAAACGAACTAGCTCTTTCCGCGCTGGGTCCTGGAATCGGAGAAGATCGAGAATCTTCGGGATTTCTTATTTTTTTTCAGAGCGGAATGGATAAACATTGAACGGGGTGGAAGTAATAATAAACATGGGTGCGGCGAGAATGGCAAAGCCGAATCCGACTTATTGTTGGCGCACACTCAATTGAAGTTAAGTTCATTCCAGACCGACACACCACCATCATTACCGCTTCGAAAAAGAACTACCGTTTGTTTTTAGTGTGCGACTGCTCACTCGCTCTTTCAAAAGAACTGTTCTAAAGAAATGGTACACTCGCGAACGACCCAGCTCTGCTGCAGACCACCTATATCATACTCACGGACCAATAATGGCCCGCGGGCCACAGGTTGAGACATACTGAAATAGGGTGTTGACTGACGTGAACTTTCCATTGATATGGGTTCTACCACTCGAGACAGGCCACTGTGAAGAGTGTTCTAAGTGGTGGTCGTATACTTCAAATTTAGATACTGGAAACGGAAAATAGTTCGAAGCTAAAGACGCTTTACCAGCAACTATATTAATCATAACTGAGTCCTCATCTTGATCATAAAGATAGAAATTTTGATTGTATTTAATACACGCGAATTACAACGGTGGGCTGGGTTATTTCTAGTTTGGCAACACTAGAGGTTTGAAACTTAGAACGTGGCTGACTTCTGTGTGTAGTGTTTTACATTTTATGTATCTATCCAAAGTCGCCCTGTGTCAATTGTCAGCCTATAGTTCGTGAAAAATGTTCTGTTTCCAGATCATCGAACAAGCGTTCATACCTGTGCTTCGGTTTAGCAATATATAGGGTTTACATGTCAATGTAATTCTCTCATACTTAAACATGGAAATCTGTTTAGAAGAATGTATTTCAAACAGCTTCGTTCCGTTAACATCTCAGGATTTTGACTCAAAATCGGACTTAAAGATCTTTAAAAATGTAGCCCCCTTTTTACATGTAAGAGCAAAAGAATTTTCCATGTCAGATGCATTTCCTTTAATTCACCCTTCCACTGATCCATATGAGCTATATATAATTCGTTGCCCACACTTTCATACTATGGGACATTGGACATCAGTTAGCACCATTCCCATATGAAATGCTAATTGAATTCTATCAAATTTCTGGAAACAGTGAATGGTTATAACTTTGCAGAAATACACTAATTTACTACTGGGCCCAAGTGAAATCATATCTTCTAAATGCAACAGGTGAGACACAGGCTAAATGACTACAGAGTTGGTTACAAATATGTATGGAACATCATGAAACGCTTCCCATGCAGTTTATTTTTAGGCAAGACCAATCTGCAGAGGCCGCAATAAAATTGTTGTATTAGCAAAGTGTTTGAACATGAAATGCTCAGCTGGAAGTATTGCATACATGCATGGAGCAAATAAAAGACTCTGTGGATAGAAAATCTCTGGTGATCATTAATGGTGTGCCGGACTAATCAGGATTGTAGTGGAAGCAAGAATATTTTCTCGATGAAATGATTATTATATACTAGCTGGTACCCACGACTTCGTTCGTGATTGTAAAGAATTCATATTGACAGCTATAGACATCTAACCACCCTAGTGCACGATGGGAGACTCGATACTATTACCACACACAAGTACCAGTCTTCTGCGCTATGTAGTTCCGGCAGCAAGGTAAAATTTACGGATACACACAAGTCTTTGGATGAAACACGAAAATATTCATGATCGACCAATTTCAAACACCATATCTCACACACTCCCACAGTTACCAAATTTCGGCCAACATTGTGATCGATGGGAGACTGTGTTACTACCACACACAAACGCCAGTGATCTGCGATTGATAGTTTTCACTTAAAAGTGATACACCGTGACACATGCGTCTTTGGCAGAAATATGAAATTGCCACAGGTCGACCATTATCATCCCCCATATCTTCCACACCCCCATAGCTACAGACATCTAACAACCATAGTGCACGACAACAGACACGATTTTACTACCACACAAACACCAATGCTCTATGCTATGTAGTCGTGGTAGAAAAGTGAAATCTGCGGAGACACATGCCTTTCGTCGAAATACGAAAATATCCTTGGTCGGCCACATACAACCACCATATCTACCACAGTACCACAGTTTCTGAAATTCGACCGCTGTTGTGATCGAAAGGTGACTGTGCTACTACTACACACAAACGCCAGTTATCTGTGATCTGTAGTTTTCGCTGAAAAGTGATACACCATGACACTTTTGTCTTTGGCAGAAGTATGAAATTGCCACAGGTCGACCACTTTCAACCCCCATTTCTCCCCCACCCCCATAGTTACCGACATCTAACAACCATAGTGCACTACATGAGATACGATTCTACTACCAAACACAAACACCAATGCTCTATGCTATGTAGTTGTGGCAGAAAAGTGACATATGCGGAGACAGTCGAAATACGAAAATATACTTGGTCGGCCACTAACAACCACCATATCTACCACAGTACCACAGTTTCTGAAATTCGACCGCTGTTGTGATCGAAAGGTGACTCTGTGCTACTATTACACACAAACGCCAGTTATCTGTGATCTGTAGTTTTCGCTGAAAAGTGATACACCATGACACTTTTGTCTTTGGCAGAAGTATGAAACTGCCACAGGTCGACCACTTTCAACCCCCATATCTCCCACATCCCCATAGCTACCGACATCTAACAACCATAGTGCACGACAGGAAAGACGATTCTACTACCACACACAAACACCAAACATCAGTGATCTGTGCTAGGTAGTGGTGGCTGAAAAGTGAAATATAGGAAAAAACACGTCTATTTTTATATATATATAAGATTTTAGATAACATAAAAATATCAGTGGTTCCATATATGTCAGCGAAACCAACCTCAATTAGCGGTATCCATGCAAGGTTCTGATGGGATAGACAATGCAGGCTGATGGGATAGTATAGCACTGAATTTATCCAAGAAATTTTACAGAATGGGTCATCAAATGGTGCTAAGATTAGAAACCATTAACGTGCTTGATGAGTCGAGGGTTTCATTAGAACACCAGAAAATTGGTTGAACATACTTTCACAGACTCTACTTTTAAAGTTGAGCTTCTTCGGTGAAATTTCTCAACACTTCGAAACTAATACTGGATCCCAACAAGTTGAATAACTCAATCTTTTCAAATTGGTGCTAGACAAGTGTTTTCTTTTTATTTTAAGAATGGTACATCGAAGGAATCGATTTTGGACAAGGAAGAGGATTTGAAATGTGGCCGACGGTGTTGCAATATTTCCGAATAGAAACATGCTAAATACAGAAACATTTTGAAAGTGTTGCTAAAACCAGATTAAAATGTCATACAGTAAAACTAAACGTGTTTACTGGAGATCGCAATACTATTAGAAATGCTTTCCGGCACGCCTGGCAATTACGTCATATTACGATAGTTAATGGCAAGAAGTATTATTTTCAATCATTATATATCTTTTAATATACCCCGGAACTCCATGCATTGCTCTCACAAACGTAAAAAACTTTCTTTAAACAGCAAGCGAATGATGGACACTATATTTGCGTTAATATATGTTACCTACAACTATATTACGTACTACTCACAATTGAAAGTATCTACATTTTGTTGTGATTGATAGTGAGACGAATATTTTCCGGCATTTATCAAAGGTGGTTGCGGCAATATTAACGTAGGTCATGGTTAGATGGAGCGGCAATATCCTTCTTTCAAGCATAAGGCATGAAGGATTCGCACATGACTTCCGTCGTAGGAAAAGCTAATTCTAAATTACGATTCATAGGTTGTATTCTGAGGAATTGTAATGCTCATACAAAGGAAATAGCTTATAAAACACTAGTGCGTCCGCATCTGGATTACTGTTGTGGAGTTAAGGATCCGTAACGCAAGGGCCTGTTTTTACAGCCCTTATGAAAGCGTCGCAGAATTGATACATGGATTGGGCTAGGATAGTATAGACAGACGACGTCATTTACGTTTAAATTTTTTTTGGTGAATATGCGGTATTCTATGACCTACGAGTGCAGTGAGATACTTCTTCCACCAACCTATTTGTGTCGCAATGACCGGAGGGATAAGATTCGAGAATTAAGATGCCGTACTGATGCTTTTATGTATTCTTTCTTTCCTAGTGTTATCTTGATTTTCGTATGGCATTATTAACGGCGCTTGTGGATTGGTTGAATTTTACCGCAATTTTTTTCGTGAAATTTGTGCGGTATGTACTTAGTTGATAGAAACACTTAAATATCGTTTATGGAACTTGTGCATTATCGTATACGTCGCAATATGCTTGCTGTGTTTTATCGCTGTAAAAGCAATATTTTTTAAATAACATAGTCCGACGAACGCGTGTAACAATTTTCAGACGAAAACAATTCGTTTTGGCACCACCGAGCTGCTTTCCAAAAATAACACTAAATCACTTCATAAAGTATTTTCAGCTGGTCCAAGGAGTTTTCCAACAAGTAGGGCCTGCTGAATAAAAATATTACGCCTAAGCGGCGGAAACTAGTTTTAAAGGTTCATGATTGCTAATAATCTGGATAAAATTACATACCATAAAAATAGTTTTAAAAATAGGTGCAGTCTTGTGATGACAAAGTTATTAGATATTATTCTGAGCAAAGTCTGGTAATATCTAGATTGGGATCCTGCTGCAACCATTTACCACATCGCGATGTAAACACTTCCGGATGGAGAGAGTATGACGTCACGGTTTCCGTGTGTGACGTATTCAGCCTTCAATCGATTTGTGAATACATGTTTGGCCATAGAACGTATCCAATAATAATAATAATAATAAAAATTACGGATTGAAAAAATTAAAGGAACATATTACTTACGCAATTAATATTTTTAAAATAGCAACAACATTCCAAACTGATAACCGATATTGATTAGTAGTTAACATTATTAGTCACAATTCCACTGATTTGTATTTGCTTCCGTTCTATATTCCCTCGCGTGGCTGAAATTGCCATTAAAATCATTCATACGAAATAAAATAATTATAAAAAAGATTTTGTTAATAACCGCTAGCGTTTAGGTTGTAACGCAGCCTCGACCATACTAATCGAAATAGATACGATATGGCAATTGGGCATCAGCAATATCGTGCACAACGGTTACGTTTCACTATGGTCCAGGCGGCATTAAGTTGTGAACGACAGTATCAGCAATAGGTACGACACAGAAATTAGGTATCCGCAAGAAGGTGTTCGATAGTTACTTTTCAGTGTGGTCCGGGCTGCATCAAAACCTCATTGCTAATGAATTTATTCCTGTACTAATGGTGCAAATTTAACGATTTCACGATACGAGAGGTATTAGTGATGGATTAATAATGGTAAATGAATGCTCAGATATAGACCATATCGAAATTAGTTAACGCTATAAAAAAGGAAGATATTTCAAATGAAACGTTGTGGAACAAGTTTTCCAAAATAAAGTTTTTCCACATGAAATGTTTTAGAATGAGGTGAAATAAATGTATTTAAATTTTAATGTAATGACTATGAAAATTATTAGTGAGTGCCCGATTAAAGCTGCGCCCGGAACGTATACGTCACATTCAGCAACGCAGTGACGTCATACTATCTCCATCCGGATGTGTTTACATCGCGAGGCGATAAGTGGTTGTAGCGGTATCGCGATCTAGATAATACACAAAATTTCTACCTATAGAAATATCTCCAGTGCTTTGTTACAAACAGAAAGCTAAGATTGCCATCTCAGGTCTTTCGGATTTTAATACACAGCAGAGTGTCACTAAACAACGAGGGTCTGCTAATTTCTAAGACTCGGGGGAAGTTCTCAGGAGTTGATAAGCAGGGGGGTGACAAGTAGTGAAAACTTTACATGAATACTTTCCAAACTAAGAACAGTAACATAAAATTTAATGTTTGATAAGACTTCAAATATGTACTCCTAATAAAAATGTGGCGTCTCTAACACTGAAGAAATTGAGGAACAAAAATAGTCCGAGTGGCTTCAAGAAAAGAGTAGGGTGTGCTCGAAACACAACAAAGATCTGATCTACAATATAATATTATAAATGCGAAAGTAACTTACATTTTCTCGACTAAATGGCTAAAACGATTTTGATGAAGTACGACAAGCAAATACTGTATCAATAAGGACATAGAATACTTTTTTCGGGATAAATAACATTGTCACAATTTTTAAAACTAACCGAAAGGTGACAGGACAGCTGTGTAAGTCTGTTACACTATCAGTCGCTCAGGCTTTTTTTTGTGTAACCTTTGCGATGAATAGCAAAAAAGCCCTGGGACAGATAAAATGTAGCTGGGGGAAAATAGAAAATACCTGGGGTGGGAGGGGATACCACTGTAAAAAAGGCTACCTCTTATGATTAGGATATAATAAAACAAATAGTTATTTAACTGCTCTCTTCCTTATTGAACTAAATTTACTACGCTATTATTCTTTCGTGTTTGCAAACGTCTGCTTGTTTACGTGTCTGGTTGTTTACATCGTACATTGTTGGTGTACAGCCAGCTTACATGGCCGCTCTCAAACGATACATGTGCCAGTGCGCAGCATAGCCGGATATTATCCACCTGCCCGAAACTGGTATCAACCTGTTGAAATATGTTTTAACTGCTTCCTTATAATTTCCTCTTCCGTTTTCCGCTCTGGTTTTCCAGAAAAGTCAACATGAATTAAATTAAAAATGCCGAAATGTGAGAGTGACGCGCGGCTATTAGATGCCACCGGCTCTGCAAAAGCAATGACAATCTTTTCAAATGTTGGTTAAATCCTTTATTGTAATATTTTCTTACCGTTTTAGCTTCACCAATGTTGTAAAACGTCTCACGAAATTAACAGATAGAAAATATTTATCCGAGATGCAGTACAAAAACGCTCGCCATCTTACAGTCGATACAAGCGGTCAGAGATAATCAATTGGTTCCGTTGTAAACAAATGCGCCCGTTTCTAAGATGTATGCCGCAGAAAGAATTTCCCGTAATACTTTTTATTCTTGGTCCAGACCGAATTTCAAGTTGATCACGACCACTATGACAAACCGAACCTGTTTAGGTTTATATGATCCCTGTACCGATAATTTTTGTGTCATTATTGCAGTGCTGCTAGCATTTCGCGATTGTGGAGCGTCTCACATTTCGGCATTTTTAATTTAATTCCTGGTGACTTTTCCGGAAAACCAGAATGGAAAACGTGAAGAGGACATATGTAGCAAGCTCAAGGGGTTGCAATCCCAAAAGGTTATATGTGTTAGCAAAGGACAGCGAAACAGTACTGTAATAAGATGCTGCCATGATGTGACAACTTTAAACCACAAACAAAAATCTGTCGGATCTGTGGTAGGCAGTCTCCCCCAGCCAGCTAATTTGGTTCGTCGCCGTTTGTAAACACGTTGCAAATTGGTTCTCTTCATAAGACAGGTTCAATGGCAGAATGTTATGATGGGTTACCCATCATATCATTACGAATTCAGTCATTTTGGTGCATCATTTACGTAACTTACAGCTTTCTAAATCCAACTAGTGTGTTTGTAATTTAAATATTTGTGGTGAACAGATACAAATGGACCGCATGATATAACCAGCCAAGAAAAACTGGGAATAGTTATCACTATACATCACAATGTGACGTCAATAACATGGCGCTCATGAAAACAATTAACCAAAATTCGTCGTGCCTTATACTGTAACAAAGAAGTTTATTGACACCATACTCCAGGTTGCATTTCAACCTGACAGTCTCCACAAATATTGCCGCAACAAAAGCAAAGCTTCAATCACATGCGCGTTGGTGATCGCGATTCCGCCAGAAATTGGTGTCATAATACTGCAGTGGTCAAACGCAAGACTCCGCTAGAAATACTTTCGGAAGTACATTTAACGATTTCTTGCTGGTCCAGGCTGTATTACAGTCTAATTTCTGCTTGAAAATAATGGTCCAGGCTGCAATACAACGGAATTGCTCCTCGAAAATAATGCGTGTTGCGATTGACTACAACCAGTATTATGATGTCATTACTGAATGTTGTAGCGGAATCGCGATCTCCAGTAGACCCAAGAATTAATCGTTTAAACAATATGACACTAATAAATTCCATATGCACCACTGCAAAAAATTGATCCCAATAAATTTATTAAACAATTAGACATAACTACAGAAAAATATTTAAAATGGTAACTTGTATGTTGTTTCAAACATATTGCTATAGTCATTTCCAATGGAACCAACTATTTTAATCTACAATGCTATACCCGAACGCACCACAAATAGCATAAACAATCGGCAGTTGAATACAGTTATCATTCTAATAAAACCCAAAAAAATCCTGCTGTAAACTAATTATTAGCTTTCGTGATCTAGACCGTATTGAACCTAATGCTAAAAAGTATATCGTAGGCTATAAATCAGGGGTGGTCAACCCGCGGCCCGCCTTGAACATTTTTCTGGCGCGCGAGATTCATCACACTTTTACAAAATATTTTTTATATTTCATTTTTAGTGTTATATTTTTCTTTACAATGTGCGTTTAGTATCATTATAATTGTATTATCTATATTTACATGTAAGAATAGTGGTAAACACAATAATAACTCATGTTTCAAATTTTTCACTCCAAAAAAATGTCTCTAGAGGGGACATATATGCGGTCCGCGGGGTTATGATGCATTTCCAAAGGTTTTTTTTTTTTTTTTTTTTTCCAGATAATTAGACACACCACAGGACGGACATGACATTCACAGACACAACAGTTAAACACACATGCCCGCAGCCGGACTCGAACCGGCGACCTTCGCATTTCCAAAGTGGTCCGCAAGATCATTTGGTTTGGCCACCCCTGCTATAAATACTCTACGCGGCGGAAAATACTTGTGCCGGTATCGCAATCTCCAGCTGCCACATTAATTGTTGACATCTTTATATTAAACATACAGAAAGAATCATAATTATACCATACTTACAATGATCAATATGTCTTGCCAGGCAGACTGAAGTTAGCTCCTAACAAAAACAACAGTGCATTCCCATAGGATCAAGATCACACTAAAGTTACCAGAGACAGTGAAAGTTACACTACAGGCATCTCCAAAGATGCTAGGTAACAGCAGTAGTAATGCCAACTTCTCAGCACGAAAGATAGTAACATAATTAAAGTATTGATATTACATATCCTCCACTAACATCTACTGATTTCACTTTTATTTATGTTTATATACGATTTTTTTACTATGATAGAAGCAAAGAATAAATATAAACTACTAAAGTGAACGCTATGTCATTACAATGCTGTAATTTAATTGCACTGAGTCACAGTGATTGTAAACGGAAATTCTGCTGAAACCACCAAGTGTGTGACATGTTTTCAACATGGGTCCGGTGACTCAGTAATCGGTGATCCTGGCAACGGAGGAAGTAGCGTCTTAACATCGGGTTGCAGTGGTCGTGGTGTGGTTTTAGGGCGCGTCGACAGCGAGGTCATTAGCGTGCAGTGGTCGCTGGTTCTTGTCAGGCCTGTAGCATGGGTGGTTTCAATTAAGTGTTGAGTTTTTTTTTGTGTCGTCTGTACCATACAGAATCTATAATACAATGAATGATAATTACATATTGATGGATGTGTGGCTTCATAGTTAAACACAGTTCATTTATTTATTTATTTTTTAAAAAAGTTGTTAAGGTGCTTGTTCTCAGACGTTTGGGATCCTGTCCCGAGTTCAGATCCCGCTATATGCTGGAATGTTTAAGAGTTGTGTTTCACGTCAGGACGTCGATGGTTTGGGTTTCACGTTAAACTGTAGTCCCACCTACGACAGAGGTGGAATACGCGGCAAATCGAAACATTGTCACATATGCGGCCGAATAATCCTTTGGAACCTCCCGGCCGACAATTCTACAGGCGTTTACATTTAAAAAAAAAAAAAAAAAAAAAACAGCTGAACGAGGCGTTAGTAACGTGCAGTATTGGAAACTTCTATTGCCTTTCATTTATTAAGACGTGTTCAAGCTTCATAGTTCTTCTTCGTGTTCGCTTTTTCTTAAAATCTTTATCGAATGACTCGTGTAAGGCTTGTTGCAATAATATGTTTCGCAGTTGTTTCCATTGCAATATACCAACTTCAGTTTTGGCAGGAACTTCATATCGACTGTTTGTATTCCTGATTTTTAGGTTGAGTGCTTCTTTTTTTATCATTGCCTTAGCGGCTGTTTTTGAAGCCCCACTACCTACGGTAGCTTATCTTCCAGGAGTCAGGTTGGTTGTTTTGGGACACTCTTTATTTGATCTCTTTCAGGGAAAAACCATGGCTGTGGTCATCAAAGATGATCTCAGTGGTGAAAAACCCCCGCGGTGTTCGTATGTTATTGTTCTGTTTATAATTGTTGGTATACTACGTATACTGAGTGGCACTTTGTACTTGTGTCACTCCATAGGCGTGATAGTTCCAATTGCTTCTGTTCTCTCGTTTCGATTTTCATTTAATTTTCTAAGGAAGTTTCCTGTTTTGTTGTGTTTATGGGATATCAGCTTGGTTGTGTAGTGCGTCTATGGGTGCATATATTGTTGCGTTGAACATCATACCTAGGCATTTGCATGTGCTGGATGTAGGTGTGGCTTGCCGTCCCCTATATCTGGCATCAATAGAGGATGAATGGTTGGATGACGGATTTATATAGTCTTTGTTTTATTTTGGGCCTGGTGGTTATTGCTTCATAGAACTGATGATAAATGATGGCTACTGTTAGGCCTTTTATCTTTCTTGGGGGAAAAAAGATTGTTGTATAATGTGATCACTAAGCCCCGGTGCTCCTCGGTCCAGGCGATGTTTTGTGCCATGATGATTAGGGTTTCATTTATTTGTGGTCTTTTGCTGGTGAAATATATTCCCGCGCATTAACCATAGTTTATTTTAACTTTGTTCATCCTGCAAAAGTTGCCAAAGGCGTCTAGTCATTGCTGTCTGATGATCAGATCGCGCCTTCTTCCTGTTGTGAAAATGGTCGTATCGTCGGCAAACTCGGCCATCTTTACATGGTCGTGGAGTCGGGATCCTGTTAATGTATACGTTGAAAAGGGGGGGAGCTACCATCGAGCCCTGAGGAGTTAGGCGGATATTGGATAAATTGATGACCTCTGTCCCTCGACTAACACATAGAACTTTCTGTCTGTTATGTAGTTTCCAATGAATTTTATATAACAGTGTTGGATTCCTGTTTCATTCCTCAATTTTTGGATGAGTTTGGCATGCCAAGCCTTGTCGTAAGATTTTTCATTACCGTATCTTCTTTGCTATGTGTTCCATGATGCGCAGCAGCTGGGTTATTGCAGTGACACAGTTCTGGAAGCCGAATTGCTCTAGGCTGATCATATTCTCCGCTTCATGGCTGGAGTATATCCTCTTGAGCAGGATTCGCTCCAGTACCTTTGACGTTGACGAGAGCTGGCTGACGGTCCAGTAGTATTCGACTTGTCGAGGATCCTTTCCGCATTTTGCTATGGCCTTCACTTTCGGTAGCTTCCAAGCTGTAAGGAAGCAGCAGTTCAGGAGGCAGCTGTTAAAAATTCTTGTAAGTACTACAATGCCCATTTTTGGTAAGTTTTTGAGGTCTTGGCCTAGGGTTTTGTTTGGTGCCAGTTTCATTATTATGTTACTTCTCCAGGGGATGTGAGCTCCATTTTGTCAGCGGTTGGTTTGTTCAGGATGTCTGCTGCTTGTTAATGAATTTCACATTCCATAGCCATTCGATAGTACTGGCGTCAGCGTAGACACGTTGTGTCTTAACTCTATCATTGTTTGGGATTACTATATGCATAAAATTATCTCAATAAAACATTAACGATTGAATTTTTTTTAAAATATTAGTAGTATGGTTTCTATCTCGTAAGCTACGGAGTTGTCGAGAAACAATGCTTTGAGATAGCGACGCTTCACATCCTCTTATTCAATACTAACAATTAGTAAACTTAAGTTGCCTATAGAACACATTGCCTGTGGGAAACCGTGTTACGAGTGGAAGACTAAAGGCCTGGTTACACAGTGCGAGCTAGCATGCGAGCTGGCCTAGTCAGTTACTGCAGTGCAGCTACTCGCACCGTGTGACCGCTTCGTACGAGTTACTGTCACGTGCGAGTCGGTCAGGAGCTCGCATGCGAGTTAGGGCGTGGTTACACAGTACGAGTTGCTGACCTGGCAGTGGACAGCTACTGCCCCTGTTCACTCGCATGACAGTAGCTCGACTCGTCTCGCCCGGTCACACAAGTGCGAGGTGCTGGCGTGAAAGTAGACAGCTACTGCACGCGTGTACTCGCATGACAGTAGCTATTCATAGGTCTCGCGCAATGTTGTCGCAAAAAACACGACTGATCACAGTTCATAACGTAATAAAAGCAGTTACAAAAATGCGGTGAAATACTGAAAGTGCTGGGCAAAAAAATAATAAAAACAGAACGATATGGGTCAATTATTGGATGCAAAGGAAAGAGGCAACGCAGATAATATTTAAACAACTATATAATGAAGATCCCCGTACTTACTAAAGCCTACAAACATACACCAACTAACAGAGAAAAGATTTATAATTATAGATTGAGCAGAGCGACAAGAATCGTTGAGAATGGGTTTGGCATCCTAGCATCTCGTTGTCGCGTGTTGGGAAAACCAATTCAAGTTAAAGAGCACACTGCGACAAAGATCTTATGTGCATGTACTGTACGTTACACAACTGGTTACGTGTCACTGCATCAAGAACCTATACACCACCAGGAATGACAGATTATGAAGACATCATGAAGACATCATGAACTTTCAAATCAATTTTTGGCAGTGGAGGTCAGAAACTCATGAATTATAAAGGATCCATTGCTCGCGGATCAATAATAGATCGAAAGCAATAGCAGGGAAAATGCGAGAAAAATTACTTCATTGCCGAGGGAGCGGTTACTTGACAAAATAATATGATTGTGTGATTATAATATAAATACATTATAATAATAAAAGACTTACCAGATTACTTTCTTTTTGTTTTTCTTTTAGATCAATTATTTTCATAATGTAATCTATAGCATCGAACCATTTGATGGATGGTTTATAGATCTCATCAGTGCCACGTCCACTTTTTTGCTTTTCTCAATTTTCAGTAACTCCTGGTTATACATATAACGTATTTTTTTAATCCTTTTTGTTACTTCATTCGTGTCTTGTGAACCGAATTCCACGCAAATGTGTTCAAGCGAGGTTTTACGCAAATTACTGATCTTATAATTATGATCGAAACAATTCCATAAGTTGGTTTGGTCCTTGTGATGCTCCACAAAATTTATATTTTGTTCGAAAGTCCATCTATCCACCATTTTTTTTTTTAACCACTCCTGGAGAAACAAAAACAACGACTAATGCGCCTGGCGTGGTCCCCGGCTTACGAGCTACTGTCATTTGGCAAAGACCGTGCAAGTTGACGTCCGAGTCACACGCAAGCTACTGCTGGTGGCGTGGTGGGGGAAGGCGAGTGGCGAGTAAAATCAAAAAATGTTGTAGTAACTCGCATGCGAGCTACTGACCGACTCGCACGTGACAGTAACTCGTACGACGCGGTCACACGGTGCGAGTAGCTGCACTGCAGTAACTGACTAGGCCAGCTCGCATGCTAGCTCGCACTGTGTGACCAGGCCTTTACTACAACATTTTTTGATTTTACTCGCCACTCGCCTTCCCCCACCACGCCACCAGCAGCAGCTCGCATGCGACTCGGACGTCAACTTGCACGGTTTTGCGAAATGACAGTAGCTCGTAAGCCCGGGACCACGCCAGGCGCATTAGTCGTTGTTTTTGTTAAAAACAGAACAAAAAATGGTGGATAGATGGACTTCCGAACAAAATATAAATTTTTTGGAGCATTACAAGGACCAAACCAACTAATGGAATTGTTTATATCCGAATTATAAGAACAGTAATTTGCGTAAAACCTCGCTTGAACACATTTGCGTGGAATTCGGTTCACAAGACACGAATGACGTAACAAAAAGGATAAAAAAAAATTACGTTATACCTATAACCAAGAGTTACTGAAAATTGAGAAAAGCAAAAAAGTGGACGTGGCACTGATGAGCTCTATAAACCATCCATCAAATGGTTCGATGCTATAGATTACATTATGAAAATAATTAATCTAAAAGAAAAACAAACAAGTAATCTGGTAAGTATTTTATTATTATAATATATTTATATTATAATCACACAATCATATTATTTTGCCAAGTAACCGCTCCCTCGGCAATGAAGTAATTTTTCTCGCATTTTCTCTGCTATTGTTTTCGATCAATTATTGATCCGCGAGCAATGGATGCTTTATAATTCATGAATATCTGACCTCCACTGCCAAAAATTGATTTGAAAGCTCATGATGTCTTCATAATCTGTCATTCCTGGTGGTGTATAGGTTTTTGATGCAGTGACACGTAACCAGTTGTGTAACGTACATGCACATAAGAAGATCTTTATCGCAGTGTGCTCTTTAACTTGAACTGGTTTTCCCAACAAGCGACAACGAGATGCTAGGATGCCAAACCCATTCTCAACGATTCTTGTTGCTCTGCTCAATCTACAGTTATAAATCTTTTCTCTGTTAGTTGGTGTATGTTTGTAGGCTTTAGTAAGTACGGCGATCTTCATTATATAGTTGTTTAAATATTATCTGCGTTGCCTCTTTCCTTTGCATCCAATTCTTGACCCATTTCGTTCTGTTTTTCTTCTTTTTTTGCACAGCACTTTCAGTATTTCACCGTATTTTTGTAATTGTTTTTATTACGTTATGAGCTGTGATCAGTCGTGTATTTTGCGACAACATTGCGTGAGACCTATGAATAGCTACTGTCATGCGAGTACACACATGCAGTAGCTGTCTAGTTTCACGCCAGCAGCTCGCACTTGTGTGACCGGGCGAGACGAGTCGAGCTACTGTCATGCGAGTGGACAGGGGCAGTAGCTGTCCACTGCCAGGTCAGCAACTCGTACTGTGTAACCTCGCCCTATGTCATGTTCGAGCCACTACTCAATGTAGAGCATGTGCATGTGTTCGCTAATGAGAATTGCAACACTGTTGGAGTCTATCATACTCAGTTCTTCTGATCTTTTTCTGATTTGTTATTGACAAGAAGATGTCTGTTGTAAGGTTTATCGATATTTTCCTGGTGGCAACCATCAATTAGCAACTTTTAACCACAACCATTATCTGCAACACTTGCAGCCTCCGGGGAACCGTATTTATTGTCAATTATAATAAAATTTATTACCCTAATTACCGATGTTTATAATAGGGTAAATGACATTCCCCACCTTGCGCCAAAAATTAACTAAACTAAAACGCTCCACTAGGATCAAACATCACCCCTTTTGCCCTGGTAGAAGACCACAGAAGGATGGACGAAATGTCGGCAACAGAATCATGACGCGGCGTCACTCGGACAGCGAAGAATCAACGTCACTCCTACACTTGCAAATAAGCTGCACAATATTTTGCGAAGGTATGTACAGGTATTACTGGAGGAATCATGTAACAAAAATGAATTTATGTTGTGTTCTGCAGTTATGTAGCAATATAAAATGTCAACAAAGTCCAGTTTAACAAAACAAATTGATAAGGCGTATATTAAACGTTGGATATCACATTCCAGCAAACAATTACATGTACTTGATGAGAGTGTTCACGATAAATATATTTTTCGTATAGAGGTTTATATAAATGGAAATACGTTTGACAATGCACATGAATTGACATAATACCAATAACAATAGTTATTTCTTGGAGCATTCTTGCCAGCAAGAAATACAGCGTGCCTCAGGAGCAACGATGTCACGGAGATGTTATTTTTGCAACAAGAGAAGAGATGAACGAGAGGGAGGGATGTAATGGAAGTGTAAGAGATGAGCTGTAAGTGATATTGTGTTGAACAGTAGGACTAAAAGTAGACAGAAAGATGAATTGTATAAAAAAAATTGTGGCTGTGGCAGGAAGAGAAGTATAATTACAAAAAATGAAAATTGTGTGCACTATAATTTATGAGAAGCCACAGATTAAATGTATATTTAAGTGAAATTCGAACTGATTAGATATTGGTCAAAAAGTTGATGAGCCAAGTTACTTAGACAAGAGAAACTATGTTGGATTATAATTTTCCCTTTTAGGTAATGAGTTGGGCACATAAAAAAAATCTCGCTTTATTTACTTAATAAATTAACCGCATGGGTTAAATTAGTAACTTAATTCTTAATAGTTTGATGGGTGATAAATTCATTTATTAAACTTAAGGATGTCATAACCTGATAGTTTATTAATCCTTAGCATTTATTTGACCTACGGACGTGATGCATTTAATTTTAATCCATTTAAACAATCAAAATAGTAATTGTCATGCAGACACCATCACCCTACATTAATCTGTCAACTAATTACAAAACAAAATTATCTTTTACATAAATGACATAAATAATCACCAAATTACTGAAGTTTACATTCAAAGCACTTCAAGCTGAATAACAATGAAACTGAAACGTAAAACTTTAAGACCTATGATGCAGGATACAAATGGTTCGTTACAGCGGAATTGCTTTTGAGTCCGTAGGCGCCGATTAACTCATATTAAATTACTCACCAAAACCTTAGTTAATGGACTATATGCAGGATATTTGGTATGAAATTGACAAGGAAGGGTAAATTGATAGTGTAGCAATGTATCTTTCAAAGGCTTTTGACAGAGTGAGTGAGTAAAATGAGCTACAAAGCTAAAAACTATCGCAGTGAATGAAAAAGTGATTTTATGGGTAGAAGAATTCTTAAAAGGTAGAAAGCAAGAAGTCAGGATAGGAAATGCAGTATCCTAAGGGAAGTGGAAGGGAATAAAGGAGCGCCATAGGTTTGTATGTTCGGAACTTTGCTATTCGTTATTCTAATGAATATTTGTGTTGGTTTTCTATCAAAAGTTAGGATGTTTGTAGATGGCATAACGCTATAAAACAGTATTAAAACGGTACGAGACTGGGAACAGCTGCAGGGTGATCTTGACAGAATACCTAGCTCGGCGCGCCAACTTCGGATGAAGACACGTAAATGCAAAGTAGAGTAAGTTTATTAGGTACATTGATAAAAAAAAAAAAACAACTAAAGAGTGAACGTTGAAGAAATGAAATGTAAATACCTTGCGATAACATTTGACAAGAAACTCAACTAAGCAGGACACATTGAGCAGGTAGTAGGAAAAAGTTTCAAACACTCTATTGCTATAACTTTCGGAATATATCAACAAACTGATTGCAGTGTTAATAAAGAAATTAGATTTCATTAAGACTTATGAACATTAAGTTTTAAGTTACTGCCTATTTTAAGGAATGTTTGATTAACTGGATACACAAAATAACTAAATCAGCTAAAAGAATTTATCTGAGAACGTCTTGGTAGTAGGTCGAGACTAATGATTGCTTAGTGGGTGGTAACAGTTGTTGCATGTATACGATATCTGATCAATAAATTGTCTTATACAGGCATCTCGAGTGACTTAGACAATGAAAACCATAACCTCAAGAAATTAACTGATAATTAGTTGGCCCGTGCGATAATTCCGCGAATGATATAAGATGTATAGTGACGTTGGTGGTCTGTAGTAGGATGAAAGAAAACCCGGCTCAAATGTTTCCCTGACAAACAAACAAACAAAAACAAAAAAATATCGCAAAAGCTTCTTACTCTAGAAAAGACAATATATTAATATCTCTGTGATATGTGGTGCTGGTAACTAGTGGTAATATGAACACTCTTTATAGACGCCAGGGAAGCCTAGAAGCTTAACTTTTGAACTATCGCAAGCCCGTGATCTTGAATGTTAATAATTTTTCCATTTACGGATTGTATCTCGAAAAGTTTCTTTCTTAGTTAATGATCTTATCAAAGCGGAGAACTTAATCTTTAAAATGAACCTCATTTATCTATTTTGATTGAGAATGAAGGGAGAAAGATGGCTCGTTACAAACTATACCTGTTAGAAATAATATAAATGATGTGATTATATAAAATTAATAATAAACTTTTATAAAATCCTCAGTTTAGAAGATCTCTGAACGTATGTATCAAAATTATCCAAAAATTAACTACGGTGTCAAAAAAGGACAGTGTTACACTCAGATGCAAATGATTGAATATCCAGAAGAAAAGATAAAAAATTGAATAGGATCAGACCAGTTTTATTTCCTTCTGATACACGTGTGAGTAGAAAGTGAGCTCTTATGAATTTGTGGATCCCGGCCGGCATTGAATCAATAAGTGTTCAGATGTCTTCTTGGGGTATGTCCCTCCATGCCTGCATTTCTCGGGCAGTCACTTGTTACACAGTATGTGCTGGGTAACCATGGGACCTGATGTATGTACCCATAGCATTCTAGAAACGCTCTGTTGAGGATGAATCCTGAGACCATGAGTCGGATCCATGGTCGTCACTTCTTGCAATGCCGGTGTTGTGATTGACGACAACCACTATCCTGTTTAGATGATGGATAGTAAGGATATCGCAGCAGGATGCATCACCCTGTTCACATACTGGATGCCTGTCATTGTACCTTCAACAACACCAACTAATTTCGGCTGTCGTTACTGATAGCCCCCCAAACCAAAGGTTGGACCTATGTGACGCTCTGAAATCTCAGCAGGATGGGCTCTTTCTTCAATACGCCATCGTTCATTTTGTCGATTATCATTTTGCTACAAACAGAACCTTGCTTCATCACTAAACACAACTATATGCCGTTCACGTGTCCAGTTGGGTATTGCATTACACCAGGTTAGGCGATGCATCAGCGATGCCAAATTAATGGAACACACTGCATATGAGTCCGAGAGTGTAATCCAGCTTGAAGCAGTTGGTTCACAACTGTCCATGGGGTGACTCTGTAAACACTGCTCAAATCGAGGGTGCAGTTACCCGCTTAGTTAGCAACAGACACCCACACTATTTGACAGTCTTCACTTGATTTTATCAATTTGTATCGATCTGTGTCTATTTTAGGAGTACTAATGCCTTCTTGCGATCAGTGTGTAACAAGTCTCTATAACGACATTTCACTTCGGCCAATCCTTCTGGTGATTTCACGAAAATTTCAAATATGCCAACTACCCAACCTCTCTCATAGTCAGACATTTGCATTTACAGGGTCGTCACTCTTCGCCTTGGCATACTTGGTCTCCAAGAACTTGAGCACAAGAAACTGTCATGTCTCAAAACCACTTATATTGTAAACAACATAGTAATTCTGCATGGTAAATAGCCCTGTAATTCTCATATCATTCCATGTAAAACTTTCAATTCTTAATCAATTAATACTTTTTATGTGGGAAGACTTGGATCAAATTTCATACATTTATCACAAATCCATCTATTGCTATCACAACCGATATCTTCCATTATTTGTTGTTTTAAAATGCATGTGGAGCAAGCTATTTCTGGATACCTCTTTCCTTTCTTCATCCATTTCAATATTTTTATCAAGATTTCGTGGCTTATAATGTATTTAAATAATTTCATTCTTCAGATAGTATTAATTTCCCCATGCTCCCCCATCTCTTCATATGGTATTTTGTTTTTCCACCATATCTTCAGCATCTTTCAGCAGCACGGTTCAAACCAAATTAGTCTTATTTTCTATTGAGTCTTTATCATTCACTTTTCTCGCCCTCTCAGGACAACACTCAATAACAATTTAGAAACATTTTGCTGTCCTCAGACTTACTAATTTGTGGTTAAGAAATTGCTCTCAAATTTACATCATATAACGATGTAGCTTTTCTGAACTCTCTAGCATTTTTACTATTTTCAGCTGTAGTACTTGAATGGCATCCGATGTTCCCCTTTTTTTTCCTAAACCGAGTTGGTTCTCTGTCACAAATTCTTCCGTTTGTCCATCTATTTTTCGTAATAATACGTTTTATCTGACTTGCGTGCCATTGTTCGCGTTTTGTTTCTGGTTTCTTTCGTATATCTACCGTTACCCACAACCTGAGGTCAGAGGGTTAAGTTCCCGTCTCGCAAATGGTAATTCCTATTATAAATAACACTTCTTTCATTTGAGGATAATTTTGTTCTTCTGTTTCTGCCAGTAAGTTATAAATACTTGACACGTTGTTATTGTTTAATGCCCCCAATGTTAAATAAAATTACTTTCTTATTTGAGAAGTACTTTGAGTTTCTTCTTCCACCTCATTTTCTGTCTAAGTAAATGTTGATATTTTCTTGTAAACTGTCATCTTAAATACAGGTCCTTTACTGATTCTTTCCCCGTCTTTCCTGAATACTTCTTGTGCACCTTTGATACACCCATGGTCAACTTAAAACATTATTGTTGCCTCTACCATGGAGAAACATAAAACTATATAAAAAATTCCTGATAATCCTATTATCTAACATATCCTACAGAGAAATAATTCATGCCAGACAGCACTTATGTTATAGTTAATTGTACGTATTTCAGTTTTCTGATTGCCTGGCTAAGTGGATATACCGCCAATTTAATAAATGAAAGTAATATGTTCAAATTTGGAATAATATCTTTGACAAGGACGGAGCAAACTCTTCCAGTTGCACTGAGTCTGGTACTTGGGCGGTTAACGTTTGTACTGGGCATTCTGGAGGATGAGGACTTGATTCCCGAACCTGTCATTCGGATTTTGATTTTCCATGGAGTCTCGAGATCATTTCAGTTGAACATCGAATAATTGGTTCCTGTTCCTAGTCATCAGAACTAATGAAATTAACATCGACGAACCGTAAAAATCAAGATAAAAAAATCATGACGTTGCTGAACGGAGTTACCTTTTTCGGTGGTTTTGCAGGTAAGTTGACTTTCAATTTCAGTTCAATCTCGCCTCTTTGTGGTTGCAACAGAGTGTGGCGGTAACGCTCAAACCTGCCGCTAGGAATTTTGCCCGTTCAAAGCTCGGTCCGAACATCCAGATTTCGGCTTTCCATGGTTTTTTGAAACCACTCTATTCAAATGCCGAGGTGAATCCTTCAAACGTGCATGGGCGAATTCGTTCGGTTTCCTTACCTTCCCCATCCTCTCTACTGATCCCGACGTCGACAAGTTGTAAGGCCTGAAGGGTGATAAAGTATTTGCTTACTATCCAAATTCCATCACAAGTGAAGAAAGAGCGGGAGCCATTCATCATCGACTAACACAACAAGTGTTGCGTCATAAAATGCACCGAGCGTGGTGGGTGTGCTGTAACGCTCTGGTCTCAAATTCGGGAGAACGCAGGTCTGAATCCCCGTCCGTTTTCCAAAGTCATTCACGGCGAATGCTGCGACGGTCAGTTCAAAAGGCATGGCCGTATTCCTTCCCGTTCCATGTCCTCAGTCCTTTCCCGCCTCTAATGACCTCGATGTCGAAGACGCGTAAAGCCATAAGTTTCTGATGCATATACTCTGTTACTGTTACTGTGAAAGTAGGGATCCCCCAAGCACACATAACGTTTGCAAACGTTTGAAATGTTTGCGAACTCAGAATTCGTCCGGTGATGAGAATATCGCTCACGAACAAAGATTTGCGGGTGTTTGCAAGTGTTTCGGCCGATGTCGGCACATCGAAGGAATTCGTTGTTCATGCGCGGACAGTGCGCGTTCAGTGGAGATAGGTTCAACAAAAGGGGCGCGTGTTCCCAACAGTTTCAGTATTAAGTGCATTTTAAAATATAAATAATATAACTATGGACTAGGATAGTGGAAAGTGTTTACTGTTAATTGAATCATAAAAATGATATAGCAGAGCAGTCACAAATATTACCATAACAAAATTAAAAAGCTGGCGTGAAATTGTAACGGATATGGGAACCACTATTGATGTTGTCTTTTCTCTCCTCATTCAGAAGAGAAAAAGTTAAAAAACAGAACTCGATGGTGCTTTATGTTTTCTATTATTACATTGTTTAAAATTAAGTAAGGAAATAATAGTTTTTATCTTATTAAACCACACCTATTATCTGTTTTTAAGACATACAGGAGTTAGTGGAATTTCTTGTTTTTAAAAATTTAGGTATCCTCGTTCTTTTTTTAAATTATGTCCTCTTCTTCAATTAAAACACACATAATTACACAAGATGTAGCGCTGGCAAAAAGTTTTCCTCTCGCAGCCATTTAGACACTGCAGTTAGCAGTTGTAACGACGACAAATGTTCGCACTCGAACAGTTGTTTGCGAATATTTGGTTGATGGAGACAACAAGCCAAACCACCCAACTTTTTTTTTTTTTTTTTTTTTTTTTTTAACTGCTTAACGTCTCCTATAACAACTAGGTCTTTAGAGACGGGAAAGGATGGGGCGCAAGGAATGAGAAGGAATTCGGCCATGGCCTTTTGAAGGAATCATCCCGGCATTCATCTGGAGTGATTTGGGGAAACCATGGAAAACCCAAATCTGGATGCCCGGACGGGGATTCGAACCGCCTTCCTCCCGTATGCGAGGCCAGAACGCTATCCGTTACACCACCACGCTCGGTACCACCCTACTGCAAACACACAAACGTTTGCAAACGCAAAAAACGCGCTTAGTGGATCCCAGGCATTATATGTATTCAAGAAGCCAGAAATTTAGTTTAATGTTGAAACGGTATGTGTACCATCTCCTTGATTTAAGAGAGGTGAATTAGTAGAAAATTCAAATAACGACATTAAATACCTGTATTTTTGCGCAATGCGGGAATCAACAATTTTGGTACCTGCTATGTAACGCAGACGCTAGGACAATGGTCCTAGAGCTAGTGACTTTGTGAGGTAACTGGCCCATTGAACAACTAAAGGCACTTTGAAAGGGCCTGTCTCCAGTAAGACAAGCCGGGTGGTCAGTGTGCTCATCCCTCTGGCCATTCTGCTTGGAAAGTACGCTTGGTTTAACATGTCAGTTTGCAAAAAGGGCTACTGACACTAAGCGGTGATTTATCAGACTCTCATCTCCACTGAAACAGCAACGTGAGGAATTTTACCGCCTGTCTTGCGAAAGTGAGACGCGATATGTTGTTGGCGAGAGATGGAAGATTCAACGAAATTTCACGATGTCCAACAAATCCATAGGACGATCAGGAAAATTTTTTGCCGGATGAAATATTAGTTTATTAAGGGTAATATTAGTATATCAATTGTTGTTACATGGCGGAGATAATCCGATGATTTCGCGGGTCAAAAACAACAATAAACTGGCAGAAATTGGCTGACACCGGAGATGATTAAAAGGAACCAAGTCACCAATGGACCTCCGAAGACTAAAAATGAGGTCTTTTGGCTGACAGCATGCATGAACACCTGATGCAGGCATCGATCAAAACTTCCTAACTTACAAAAACTGATCACGACAGTAGTAAAACTCATGTTGTGGCGGACAAACACAAAAACAAAAATTCTCCGATAAAATGAGTGTTTCGGTTGCAGAGCTATTAATTTTAGAGCTTCAGTGTAGAGATAGTTCCTTTACAGATTTCCATTAGTAAAAATTGTGTGATATGATTAAATTGTCAATTACTTGTATATCTAATTAGCAACTGACAGATTTTATTTTATATTACCTCGTACCCGCGACTTCGTAGGCGTGGATTATATTTTTTTTTTGCCAGAAATAAATATAGAAAGTTGTTGGTAACGAAGGATTGGTCCCAAACAATATCGAGTTGGCATAATATGACAGGAAAGCTATCACTATATCATTGTACTGTCGAACCTGCCTCTTGAAGAGAATCAATTTCCAACATATTTCTGTCACCATTCGATAAGATCTCAAAACTTCGTGACTACAACTGATAATCATACAGGAAAAAAATGTCCTGTGCCCTCCCTACAGATTTTCTTGTTAAATTCCATCAATATCGATATAGCCATTTAGTAGTTAAAACGTAACAAAAAGACAGAGTTTTACTTCCGTATTTATAATATTATTACTGCGGTTCTCTCACACACACACTGACTGCCAATAACACCTGTGGGATCATTACAACGTAAAAAAGTGTACACCTACAGCATTTCAAGACTACCTACGATTTGCCTCGCATTGCACCCCTAACTTTCTAATATCCACAGTTTAACCTAACATTCAATCCGAATAACCTATGGCCCAGGCGTGACTATTACGATCAAAAACAATTTCAAAAAATATTAGCCTGCAAGGAGATATGAACCGGAGACCACGACCCTAACATAAGTAAGGAAGCACTCTAGCCATTCAGCTAACTGGCCGCTACACGGAAAAAAAAGCAGTACAGAGACCTCCACATTCAACACGTCTGTCTATCGCCATTCAGTAACTTTTCGAAATTATAAGACAACATGTATTATTTATACAGATAATTTTTCATCCAAATGTAGACAGTATTTTTCTCCTGGTTTCATTCAAACCGAATAACCTACAGCCCAGGCATGCCTCTTACGATGAAAAACAATTTTAAAAAATCTTAGCCTCCACGGAGATTTAAACCGGAGACCACAACGTTCGTAAGCAAGCGCTTTAACCCCTGAGCTGGCAGTCCACTGCGAGGAAACACGGTACGGAGCCGTCCACATCCAACGTGTCTGTCTATCGCCGTATTTCGACGTTATGAGACAACATGTGTTATTTATACAGATAATTTTTCAACCAAATGTAGACAGTATTTTTCTCCTTGTTTCAAAGGATAAGTGTGCAAAGTTTCATCGAGATCGGATGAAAACTGTGGATTTGTATGAAGAACAAACAAACAAACATACATTCATCTTTATATATAAAGATGTATGAGATGTCGTTTTTGTTGCTACATATTAAAACCAAATTAAGAAGGTAATACGGTATTTATATATAGCATATAACCGAGGACGTAGGTTGTAAGGTGTGCGCTGAGATGAAGAGGTTAGCACAAGATAGGAAAATTCAGAAAAAAGAAAATAAAACACTATTGTACTGAAATTGAGGTTTAAAAATAAACTATGAGATAATTTATGAATATAAATCAGTTTTATAGTGATAAATTATTAATGTAAACGTAATGCACATTCTATTTTATGTCTTTTTCCTTAGTTGCAAGCAGCGTCTCTTAGTTTCATGTTGGACACTGCCAACAGATTCATCACCATGACTCCGTCTTCCTCCGCCAGGACCTGTAACAGGCAGATTATAATTTTAACATTGCAGTGTGCGTTAATAATTAGAATCGTATCAATATGGAGAACAAATTAAAAATATATTATTATTAATTTTAAATTGTGATAGAGCTAACACTCCGGTGGCAATTTCCACAGTCATCCATTTACACCTTTTTACGTATATATATTCTTTTAAATTTTCTTTTGTAATTGGAATGTTAAATTCCTCCACCATTTACTGTTCTGATTTACAAATTTTAACTTTAAATTCCTTAAGCGTCTTTGGAAAACTATTCGTCACAACACTTGGCAATTTGTTCCAATTCCTGACACCCTTACCAACAAAAGAAAATTTTCCCACTACCTTATGCATGAAATTGAGCACAAGCCACTGATCATGGTTGCATTTTCCCTTCCATGCACTATTCCTAATTCTTTGATCAATATCCCTCCAAGCCCCATCACCAACATATGACCTGTACATTCCCAGCACTCTCTTCACCCTCCTCCTTTCCTCCAATGAGTCCCAGTCCTGCTCCGTTATCATATCAGTTACCGGCTGGGTCCTGCGATAATTTCCACGCACAAATCTAGCTGCTCTTCTTTCCACAGCTTCCAACTCCTGTATTTGATAACCTGAATGTGGGTCCCAAACTACACCACCATATTCAACCAATGGACTGCTCAAAGTTTTGTAACCCAACTCCCTAATTTATTTTGTACATCCTCTCATCACCCTCTCCAGTAAATGAAGGATTTTGCAACCTTTTCCTAACACCTGCCCAATGTGCTCTGCTCAATTGAGTTTGTTGTCAAACGTTATGCCAAGATATTTAAACTTCAAGCTCTCAACAAACAATTCTGATCCCACTCTAAAATCGTAATTAACCTTTTATTTGTTATCAGTGTACCTAATAAGCTGACTTTTCTTGCCATTTATCTTCATTCCATGCTGACCTATCTATTTAGATATTCTATTCCTATGTCCCTGCGGCTGTTCACAGTCTTCACCTATTTTGATCCTATGTAGTCGTCTACTAAATTCTTATTAACTCTATTTGATGATTCTATTGGGTTTGTGTGCATGTAGTATGAATGGGAAGCCAATGCAGTATAATTAGCATGTTGAGATAGCTATATGTGGTTATACTTTGTTATATGCACCCACGACGCCAAGTGTGCCCTCTGTAGAGGGATGTGCGCCCTTTTGTTAACGCTGTTGGTGGTCACTGGAGGGAGAAATTGCATGGTCGGCATTCCATGTAGGAAGAAGGACGGCTTGACAAAAGCGTGTTCAGGGAAAGTGCTTTTTATACAGCGGAGGAGCACCAGACTACCAGTGTTGTAAGTGGGGCTGTTTGTGGTTAAACGGTAATGCTCCGAACATTTTGTTTTTGACTTCGCACACGCTGCATTCGTATCCATAAGCGCCCAACGACTGAGAATAGTCCGGGAAACAGGAAATACTTTTCCTCATTGGGAGGCTCATGGACGATTTTTTGTTTTTGTAATTTATCTCTTCTTTTATTGTGGAATGTAGAGCTCACATTTATAAACTAAATATTCTTGTTTATCATTGATAAAATTGAATTGTATTTCAATTCAATATTCTACAATCTCTAATTCATGAAATCACTTGTATGAAAAATAAGAATAATCTATGTCAGACCGGCAGGTATTACATTATATCATCTGCAAAATACCTAGACTCTGACCGTAGCCCATCAACACAGTCATTCATTAGAATTATGGACAGCAATGGTCTCCTGTAGCACTCCCATATTTACTTCAACCTCTTTTGATAATGAATTTCCTTTGCTTTATGGCTTTTAAGAATTCCTCTACCGAACAAGTAACTTTTTCATCCAGTCCAATACATTTCAGTTTATTTAAAACCATTTTATGGCTCACTCTGTCAAACGCCTTAGAAAGATATATTGCCACACTATCAACTTTGTTTTCGTTGTCTAATTCACCTGAAATATCATACATATAGCCCACCATCAGGGATTCACTTGAATATCCTTGCCTAAAGCAATGTTGTCGACCTGAAAACCGATTTCTTTCCTCAAAGACATTTCTGATATACCTGCATATCCGTCTCTCCATCAAATTGTCTATCACTGATGTCAAACTAATTGGCCTGTAATTTTCAACCCTATTTGTAACCCCTTCTTTATGAACCGGTACCTATCGCTCTTTTCCAATCATCTGGTAAGCAGCAAGACTCCAAACTCATTTTAAAAAACAAGTTACTTAAAATTTTACAGCGAGATAGGTTAATCTACAGTTTATTTATACCCAACTAAAAAATGTTTTTAATGTTACCTGCAAAATCCCACAATGTCAGTGAAAACTAAAGGAATTTTTCGATTTGAGCTTCTTCAAATATCTAAAAATGGTAAAGAGAAAAAACATCGATTTGTTTTAATCATAGAAATATGACAAAATTATTTATTCACAGTTACTGGCGGGCTGTACGGTTTTTTTTTCTATAAAATATGTAGCAATTAACAAGAGTCTTTGGAAATTGGATTCAAATAATGAAGCTAACACGGGTTGTTTCCAGTTAATAGTTACCAGAGGAATTGCTTTTTGGTATTCGGGGTGCGAAGTAAGTAACCTGTAATAACAACCTGCCTAATATTATTGATTTTAAGAATGATATGTTCAGTTTCACACCTTTACTACTCTCTCACATACATAATCAAAGCGGACAAATCTACTCTACCTTCAGTGTTCTAAGTATTATTAGTTAACACTCTTGATCATTAAATAGAAACCACCATCACATCTAGCAGCTTACGTGATGACAGTATTATTACTAAATTATTCACCAATCCTCATTAGCCAAAATGTATATTTATTTAGCGTTGTAACCATGAAGACTATGATTTCTCAGCACACAGGCCATTCTACCTCATTACATTAATGGAAATGAAACTAATGCACTACTATACTGCAAAGAATGGTGATATTATTAAATGAGGTGCTTAATGTTACAGAACTTTACACCAAAAAGTAGTGTATATGTAGGGGTAAAAAACTTATAACAAAAAATATTTTTTTTGTATAAACAAATTTACGCCTCGTCGACATCGTCATCATAAGTGGTGATCGAAAAAGGACTGGGGGATGGAATCTGGCCACGGCCTTTTGAATACTCCATCTCAGCATTCGCCTGGAGTGATTTCGGGTAACTATGCCAAACAATACTTCGATTGAAGAACTTACGGGGATTTGTAACTGGGTTACTGAGAGCATTAGGTACAACGAATCAGAAACAGGAAGGAGAACGATCTTAACCACACAATTAGAAATGAGCAGACCAAACTTACGGGGATTTGTAACTGGGTTACTGAGAGCATTAGGTACAACGAATCAGAAACAGGAAGGAGAACGATCTTAACCACACAATTAGAAATGAGCAGACCAAACTTACGGGGATTTGTAACTGGGTTACTGAGAGCATTAGGTACAACGAATCAGAAACAGGAAGGAGAACGATCTTAACCACACAATTAGAAATGAGCAGACCAAACTTTTGAAATTGATCCTGCGGATATCATGAAGAAAATAAGAAAGCTGAAAAAAACATAATGGGACTGTTGTAGATAATATTACTACAGATATCTTAAAGATAGCCGGATGTGACATAGTACTTTATCTTGAAATATTATTTAAATTGTGTCTGGTTACTTGATGCTAACCACAAGACTGGAAAAGTGCGATAGTAGTACCGGTAGATAAAGGAGGGGTGGGAAATAGAGTAGAAAAATTATAAGTCGATCAGTTTGACGTCAGTGGTAGGTAAATTAATGGAGAGATTGATATGCAACCACAACAGAAATCTATGTAAGGAGCGTAAGTGGTTTTCAGTAGGCAACATGGCTTTAGGCAAAGACATTCATGTGGAATCTCAGTAGGCGGGATATATGCAAGATATTTCGGATGAAATGGACAAATTGATAATGTAACGCTAGATCTTTCAAAGGCTTTTTACAGAGTGAACCATAAAATGAAAGAAAAAAAAACTATTGGTGTGGACGAGAAAGTGATTTTCTGGGTGGAAGAATTTTTAAAAGGCGGAAAACAGGAAGTTAAGGTAGAAAATGCAGTATCAAAAGATGTGGAAGTAAAATGGGAGTACCACAGGACAGCGCATTGGGGCCATTGCTATTCATTATTGTAATGAATAATTGTGTTGATTGTTTACTATCAGAAATTAGATTGTTTGCATATGACATGATGTTATACAGAAGGATCAAAACGATAGAGGACTGTAAACAGCTGCAGGGTGATCTGGACAGGATAGGAAGTTGAGTTTGGTAAACATGGGATGAAGATAAATACAAAGAAGAGTCAGCTTACATAATACGCGTATAAAAAACTAAAGTTTGATTATGATTATAAGCTGGGGAAATAATTGCTTGTTGTAGACTTGAAATGTAAATATCTTGGCACTACGTTTGACAACACGCTTAACAGGGCAGGACGAATTGGTCAGGTAGTAGTAAAAGGTTTCAAAATTCTGCACTTGTTAGAGAGAGTGATGAGGGGATGTACGAGAGAAGGAAAGGATTTGAGTTACTATGGTCTGACTATTGCTTGAATATGGTAGTGTAGTATGGGACCAACATTTTGAGTATCAAATACAGGAGTTGGAAGGGGTGTAAAAAAAGGGCTGCTAGATTTGTTTCTGGAAATTATCGCAGAATGCAATCAGTAACAGATATGATAAAAGAGCTGTAATGGGATTCATTGCAAGACAGGAGAAGGGTAATGGGGTTCATGGGAGTGTACAAGTCGTATATTGGTGATGAGGCATGGAAAGATATTTGCGTAAGAATAAAATACATGGATGGGGAAAGATGACCATAACCACAAGCTGGCACTCGATTTCAGGCACAACGGTGTAGGAAGATTCTCTTTTTTAGGTAAGGTTGTGAGGGATTGGAATAAGTAACCAACGGAAATGATGAATAATTTACCAAAAACGTTGAAAGAATTTAAAGTTAAAATTTGTAGAGGGCAAATGTAGGTGGGTGGAGGAAAGGGGAAAAATGGGTGTGTAAAAAAATTGCTACCCTACTATTATCGTTCTGTATCCAGGCACGGCAAAATAGGGTAATTTTAATTCGATTCCTAAATATACTTTATTGTGTTGAATAAGAACAGTCTGCATTATTGGTAATGCGTTTTATGTAATTACTCTGAAAATACAGCTACTAACAGTTGCAACTCTGTACTTTGCGGGTGAGTGGTAACCCTCCACCCTGGAATTCGGCAGCTGGTTCGAATCTACATCCGGTCTTTTCTGTTTTCTCAAAATCACTCCAGGAAAATGGCGAGAAGATTCATCAAAAAATCAGTTTCTTTTCCTCCTTTACTTGCACTCATTCCTTTCCTGTCCCTAATGACCTTCATGTCGACGAGGCGTATTTGAGTTAATTCGTGGGTAGCTTACGACTGAAGATAATTCAAGCTTCTCATTAATTATCGTCGAATTTTTTTTTTAAATAATGCGAACCATATTCAGCAATAATTGATTTCTGTAGTTTCAAACTGGTCACCAATCGTCAAATAATTTCTTCACTAATATAAATCCCAAACGGTCATTTTGACCTAATTTATGTATTTATCCACTGTTCTCTAATTGACTAAGAAACAAAACTACGTGGCTAAAGACAATTACCTGATAGTCATAGTTAAGGACAAAATTGTATAGGCCTATAATTCCTTTCTGAGTATTCTCGTCCACTTAAAGTGTACGGTTTTTTACTTTTTGTATTTAGTGATTTGTACCCATCGACTGTTGCTAGCTGAATGAATGTTCACGAAGCGTAGCTAAGCTAGATGCAAAGGCTACCATTGGATCACTGCATTGCAACACACCAACAATTAAGAAAAATCCCCTATATTGGAAAGCACGCAGGTCAATTTGCCTCAAGTTCAGTAGAACCAACATAGTGAGACTTCAATTTCGAAGAATTTGGTAAATTTTATCGATCTCTCTCTAACTTCGAGTTTTTCTGGGTAAAAATATATAATTGTTTGTTACCGATCTTGTTGGATGAACAAAACTGGTTGGCCCTATAATTCGAAAAGACATAGGTTCCGATTTCCGTCCAACCATCCAGATTTCGGTTTTTCATGGTTTCCAAAAATTCCTCCATGTGAACGGTGGAATGATTTCTTCAAAAGGTCATTACCGAATTCCTTCCAGTACCTTGCACCCAGTCGAGCAGTAAGACCTGAAGTGAAAAATAAAATGAAGTTATGTTATCTTGGTTGTCCGGCTGGAACCGCGTCAGTTTATCAAACCCTAAATCATTTTGTGGCTTTTTTCAGAGGATTTCATGTCTGACTTCATTTTATTTAAAAAATGTCAGTGGTTTTCAGTACCTTCCCATTATGCTGTTACTTGATGAGTGAGCGAAGATTAACATTTCTCATATTATTGCCCCTATTCTTTGTGAATGAAACAGAATTTGAAACTAGTACATCCATCAAAACATCATTCCTTACTAGGAATTGAAATAATCTATTCTTTACTGTAGAGGACATTGTGGGTAGGATTTAAGTCAGGTCACGGTTTTAAATACTTGCCGTCACGGAACAGTTCCTTGACAATATTTGTTGAAAATAAAGCTTTAAGAATCATGCACACATCTTGCAGCGCTCCCTTGCATTATTATTATTATTATTATTTTATGTCTCACTTGATGCACAAATCCAACACATTACTTTAACAACTCTAATTCAGGGATAGCGATGTAACCGTTTCACAGATCATTTTGCTCGAGTCCTGTTCACAAATTCCTCTGGAACCAATACTTCCATAGTACTGTGTTTAATTCATAATGACGAGTTACCATCGTTGTTATAAAGTTAACGCCATGTATTATTTTGAACTATATTAATTTGATAGTTGCAGATTCAAAAATCGTCACGTACACGCTTATATTTTAATTCTTCATCGCAACTTAGCCCCTCCCCTTTCTCCTAGAAAATAAGGAAATTACTCAAAGAAAATTGAACCTGTAAGGTACCTATTAGCTCGCCAAAATCGTTTCCACTAGTTATCCCCAGTATTAATATACCCAACATTTCGATTTTGAAGTTGCTTATGCAGGAAATGGAAATTTTAAGTAAAGTAGTTTTCAGTTTGAATGGATTTTCTTGCATTCATTTTCACGACTAGAGCTCACAATAAGAATCATTTTTAAGCGTGTTCATTATGCCCAGAAAAATTTAATTTAAGAGATAATTTGGTTTGTTTACGTTCTAACGCACGCGATTGGGAAAGATAGAATTTAAGATTTGAAATAACTTTGAATCGAGTAAAGTTACAGTTGATCAGTTTTATCACCGTCTAGTATATTTTGAAAGTAAAAATAACTCATTAGAGAAAGTTTAATTACCACTTTTAATTAAGAGTAAAAATAAAGATTTTAAGTAAAAGAGATAAAGTTGAGAAATCATATCAGAAGACAGCTTAAATTTAGAGGATTACAAATATAACTTGGTTTCTGTAAAATTTTAAGCATTGGTAAGATAACTAAGATTTTGAAGATAGATTGTCGTGAATTGTTGAGAAAATACGGCAAGTCGCAGCAAGCTGATGATGTAAGAGACTTCAAGGTTAATATTACAGAAATACTTTTGAAGTTTGAATTAAATTGGAATAGATAGAATATGATCCCAGGAAGTCCCTGTATTAATTACAAGTTAAACTATCCAGTACATTTGGAGATATTAATTTTCTAAAGATCTTGCTGATGCCATAGGATAAAAGTCCCAGCAGCCATCTTGAAAATTACCAGTCTTCCACTAGATTTTAAACCATTAACTTCGCGTCGATACGCGAAGTGAACTGCTCCACGAAGTCGTTGTTTCGGCACAGCTTATCATGCAGTAGTCGTTCTTTTCATTAAAGTTAGAGGGACTTAGTGAGTGTTTGTCTTCTCGAGTGAATGAGCTTAATCTGGACAATCTTCAATGGAACTGTTGTCGCAATTCTGGTACCGACAATGTAAGAGAGAATTTTCCAAGAATATAAATACTTTGTGATCTTAAAACTGTGTCATCTTATTTATTGTACACTTAGCGTTTGGCGACCTGCTTTATTAAATATTATGGTACCAGAAGGCTACACAGGTCATCAACTTAATTGTTCACAGTTTCGGCAAAGTGTTGCAAGCCCCCAGAATTAGCTCTGGGTCTAACAAACCACATATTCACCGTAAATATTGTAGACAATGGAATGATTGAGTACGGAGGGAAGCATGGAACAGGAGGTGGACAACAGTTATTATGCCATAAAGCCTTAACTTGTGGTAATAGTAAATCTTGCAAGTGGTAACTGTTAGTGGTCTTGATATTATAATAACATTTAGAAGTTCAATGGACTTGGGTGTCCCTATCAAAAGTAAAAATTGAATTAACATTAGTTTTGGTTATTGTTGGGACTCATTGGAAAATTGGGCTAAATTTGTGAATCAATTTCTTATTACGTATCTTACTTTTTAACGGAAAAATTAATTTGGTAAGATGTTATAACACCTAGACATTCGTTATTATAATTAGAGATAGATTAGACGACTTGAAAAATCAGATATCGTATGGACCGGACCGTACTGAAAATAAAGGCATTTAGGTCACCTTTTTGTTTTATAATAATACTTTGTCATATCAATGACATAATTAATGTTTTGAACCAGTTTTCCACTTTTGTTTTAGTTTATGTCTGCATAAATCCTTAATTTGGAGAAGTAAACTATTATTGGTTGCTGTATTAATTTAATGTATAATTTAATTACAATGTATCATATTTCAAATATATTCTTAGTTTTGTATACAAAATGAATACCTAACAGTGCACAGTTTTCCTTAAATAATTTAAATTCAATAACAAAATTAAGTCCGTACCTACCGTTATTTTCAACAGTATTTTTAACAGAAGAATGATCCGCACCAGTGTCAATGCGATTGCGGACGAGATCCGCCCATCCGTTCGTTTCGAAGACCTCCTGCATGTTGTCTTTTATGTATTGCAGCATATACTGTTTGATGGAGGCGAGCTGATACTTCTCAGCTGTTACCAGAACAGGAATTGCGTTCTGCACTGTAATTTTCGCCATCAGTTCCAGTTCGCAGGCTGTTTTCAGACTGGGCAGTTGGTACTTAATACCTGCCACGGTTGTTTCTGCCAGTACTGATAGCTTAGATGGGATTTGGCCGGTGTAGATATACTTCAACATTGCAGCCATTCCCTCTGATCCAATATCAGGTACCACTATACGGCCGGACTGCGACTCCAGCATATCGTGATGAACATGGCGGCGAATACAGGACTGCGGGCAGCCAGTACTACCCGGTGAGCATTTAACTCTTTGTCAGGACATTCGATTATCACGTCGGCAAAGTCGCCCGTTGACAACATCTCCTCAAAATTAATTCTCAAGTAACATGGAGGCAGAGGTTCTCCTAGTAAAGCTATACAAACATAATGAATAATTGAGTTAAAAGTTCATAGAATTCATTAAATATTTTGAAATATAATAATTGACTGGTATATTGCAAGCTGCGGACTGAGAAGTTTCGAGGAATTAATTTCATACCTACCATAGCATTCATCAGTATTCTTTACAGACAACTCTGCAGCAGCTTGAGGGCAATTAATGATAAGAGTTGCCCATCCGTCTGTTTTGATTACCTCTTGGATATTGGACTTTATATATCCAAGTAAATACTCCTTGATAGAGACGAGGCGATATTTCTCAGCCTTTATTAGATTACAAATCGCATTCTGCACTGTAATTTTTGTCACGAACTCTTGTTTGCAAATTATTTTCAGACGGGGTAACTGGTACTTTACTGCTGCTGCGATTGTTTCCACCAGTTCTGAAAGCTGTGAAGGAATTTGGCCGGTGTATAGAAACTTCAGCAGCGCTGCCATTTCTTCTGATCCAATATCAGACACCTTTATATGGCCAGTTTTAGACTCATGCGTATCGTGACTCAACATACTGTAGAGGCGAATACCGGACAGCGGGCAGCCAGCACTGACCGATGGGCTTTTAGTCTTTTGTCATTACATTCGATTATCACGTCGGAGTAGTTTTCCGATGAGAGCATACTCTCAAAATTTTCCATCAAGCTACATGGCGGTAGTGGCAGTGGTTCTATCACTTCGACTTCGCAAATGATTGTTACACTTCTATCGTCGTCTAGGCATTCAAGTATTTCCCTATAAACAATCCATTTGGTTTCCTCAGATTCAAAAAGGACATTTTCGGTCTCTACAAATTTATCTCCGGAAAGAAATTGTAGTTTCACTTCAGTGTTAATTTTAGTTTCCTTTTTCAACTCAACTGATAGGCAGAAAACGAAGTTGTCTCCCCTATTGGGATTCTTCTCTATCTTCAGTTCCATAATCCACTTGTCGCCGTCGCACATACACGTAAATTCAGAATTTTTTACATTTTGATTTAGGTATTCAATTTTCTGTTTGAATACATGCTTCCTAAACCGAAGCTTGTTACAGGAAAACATTTTCAATGTCGTTGTTTATGATCTTATTTCCAGCCTGCTCTAAAGTGATAAAAGGGTGGGGTCCTGAAAAAAAATTTAATTATTCGTTACTAAATACATGGTCAGCTATTAAGAATAGGGTGCAGGAGGGCAAATGTCATAGAGGATATAATCCTCTCCATTGCACTTTAATAATGCTCCAGTTAATAAAACGGGACAGGTCAATTAATAATAGTTATGATATTTTATTGCGAACAATAAGCAACGCATACGCAGGTGGAAGCAGGGAATTATTTGCATATAATTTTCTAGTATAAAGATGAAAACTTTTAAGAAGACGGTGAGGATATATTTTCACACAAACATACGTAGTTGAGGACAGCGGCAAATGACTTGGGTGGAGGTAGCGCCCTCTTGTCTTGGTTGCATAGCGGGACCTTTGTTCCGACTGCCAACAAGATTACTGAAGTAAGGGTGCGCAAGGATATAGGGAGCACTGTTTTTCACCGGCGCATGAAGACAAGCGTAGAGGCCACTGAAAAATACAGAACGAGCAGTGTGAGAGAAAATTGATTGAGTGTTGAGGCTACGAATGTTGAATCGTACAGGAACAGAAATAATATTTAGTGTTTTTTTTTTTTTTTTTTTAAATTTCTATGTAGTGACTGCCCACTGGCCGGATGATTTGATGCCGAGGGAGGTCATTCGATATATGGGGAAAAAGAAGCAGGCGGTCAAGGAAGACGACAACCCATCTTTTTCCAGCTGAACAGCAAAGTAGACAGTCTCTCACCATTCGCAGTCGACTTAGTTTTTGTTTTCTCTTTGGAATGCAAACTGTTGCATTATTAAGGCATTCTGGTCAAGCAAGATCCAGTTTAGGATCCAATTTCAGTAGTGTTTAATACTGTGTTTGGGAGATTTTAGGCATAGCCTGAAATCTACACTGGAATGATAATATGTTAATTCCATGAACATTGCACTGGTTTCTGTGGTTAAAGACCTGTTCACAAACTGGATGACGATATTCGTTTGTTAGGCATTTTCTCATGTTTCTAACACGTTCTATTTATGTTTATGCAGTCTCATGTTTGGGAGGCACCAACATTTAAAGTCAATATTGCATTACTATTTGTTCAACTATATCTTCTATCATATATATTATTTCTATAAGGTATTTTTCTGTCACAGGCCTGTATCTTGTTTCATACTTAACCGAAATCAATGAATGAGGTGTCATTTAAAAGCTTATGGTCTTCACTTTGGTCACATCATATTTTAAGAAATTAAGTTTTCGGAATTCGACCCTTAAAGGGCGAAAATGTCAATATTTCTAAAATGCTGTTTTCTGTGTTACGTGTCATTTATCTCCCTGGATACCTATTTGAAATCGTTTAATGAAGTATCATTTTAAAGATTAAGATCTCCGCTTTGGTGAAGTCATATTTTAACAAAGAAATTTTTCGTAATTCTACCCTTAAAGGGCAAAAGTATCAATATTTTTGCAATTAGTTTTTGTGTCACGAGCGATTTATCTCCCTTAATATCTAACCGATATAGATAAATGAGTTATCATATTAAAGAATAAAGTCTCCGCCGTGGTAACATTATATTTTAAGAAATGAATTTTTCGTAATTCGACCCTTAAAGGGCAAAAATGTTAATTTTTCTAAAATACGTTTTTTGTATCTCGAGTCACTTATCTCCTTGGATATCTACCCGAAATCGATAAATCAAGTAAGATTATGAGAAATAATGTCTCAGCTTTGGTGACATCATATTTTAAGAACGAAGTTTTTGGAATTCAACCCTTAAAGGGAAAAAGTAAAAATGGTTCTACAACGCATTTTTGTGTCACGAGCTATTTATCTCCATGGATAGCTAACCAAAATCGATAAATGAAGAAGAATTATAAGGAGTAATGTCTCAGCTTTGTGAAATCATTTTTTAAGAAACAATGTTTTTGGAATTCAACCCTTAAACGGAAAAAGTATAAATTTTTCTATAATGCATTTTTGTGTCACGAGCGATTTATCTCTCTAGATATCTAACCGAGATAGATAAATGATGTATCATATTAAAGAATAAGGTCTCCGCCGTGGTAACATTATATTTTAAGAAGGGATTTTTTTGTAATTCGACCCTTAAAGGGCAAAAATGCCAATTTTTCTAAAATGCGTTTTTTGTATCTCGAGTCACTTATCTCCTTGGATATCTACCCGAAATCGATAAATCAAGTAAGATTATGAGAAATAATGTCTCAGCTTTGGTGACATCATATTTTAAGAACGAAGTTTTTGGAATTCAACCCTTAAAGGGAAAAAGTAAAAATGGTTCTACAACGCATTTTTGTGTCACGAGCTATTTATCTCCCTTGATATGTAACCGATGTAGATAAATAAAATGTCATATTAAAGACTAAGGTTTCCGCCGTGGTAACATTATATTCTAAGAAAGGAATTTTGCGTAATTCGACCCTTAAAGGGCAAAAATGTCAATATTTCTAAAATACGTTTTTTGTGTTTCGAGCCATTTATCTCCCTGGATTTCTAACCAAAATCGATAAATGAAGTAGGAGTATGAACAAAAATGACTCAGCTTTGGTGACATCATATTCAGCTTCACTATTTATCGCATTTTATTCGCGAAATTTTCGCATGGTTCGTCTAGTACTATTATAAATCTGTAAGCAAGCTGCGTGTGTCTCTTTATTTGAACGGGACCCTTGCAAAAACTAACGCAGCAATTTGGATGGTGTTTTCAAATTTTTAGAGTGCATGGTGCAAATAAAAATGTAAGATGACTGAAGTAATGGTGCGCAATGATATAGGGAGCCCTGTTTTTCACCGGCGCATGAAGACAATCGCAGAGGCCACTGACCAATCCAGAATGAGCAGGGTGAGACAAAATTGATTGAGAGTTGAGGTTGCGAATGTTGAAGCGTACAGGAACAGATTTTTTTTTTTTTCATTTCTGTGTAGTGATTGGCCATTGGCCGGATGATTTGGCGCCGAAGGAGGAAATATTCAAATCCATTTCTAGATCGGTAATTATAATATGCTGATCATCCTGTAGTTGAGAAAATTCACAATAAAATCACACTCTCCTTTATTTAAAATTATGTTTCGTTTCTTGACTTCGGCTATTTATCTAATCTGTTATCCGAAATTTAAAACATTAAAATTGACGAAATATGTGACTCAAATGTATCAAGCGTCATTAATACATAATTTACTGTAGGTACAGTCACCGTGATTATTAAATTCACTGACAGTTACGAACTTTGTCTCTGGTACCACATTCCGTAATAATACCGTACAAGCAACGTGTAAGAATTTTGGCTGCTGTTCAAACCACATCCAGTAGAATAGACTGTTCCTTTGTATTAAATAACCATCATAACCCTAATTTTGTACCTTTTATCGCCTTAGAGTTGGAACGTATTACGTGCTATTGAGTTTTTGTCGACAGCAACATGGAACCAATAAAATTAAAAATTAACTAGGAATTATAAAACCTTATGCTAAACCGCGTTAATTATAAAACTAAATCCGCCGTGCCTTATGCTTTAACAAAACGTATCAGGTGTAATTCTGATCCAGGCTGCATTTCAATCTAACCACAAACTTCGTTAATTGTTTCTATTCCAAAATTAAAGTTTCTTTCATGTGCACATTAACACATTCAAGGTATTGCTTTCAAATCTTAACCCGTTGGGACTTTTTACATGTGACTTAAACTATGACCTGAGTAATATGGCGTCATTGAAAGGAAATTAAAAATAATTCTTGGCTGCATTTAAAATCAACCACAAACTTCGCCAATGTAGCAGTTCAAAAATCTATGTCCATTAAAATATTTACTGTTTCGCGATCAAAGCTTACGCAGGAACTACTTATATGCAACTGAAATAATGACGTTGGCAGTGGTAAACTAAGAATGAGGTAAGAAGGCATTGTGCTATTCATTTGAAATTTGTCACACACATTCCTCAGGTCATACATTTCCAGAA
>CM061919.1:134382712-134405712 GCA_031002005.1 Vandiemenella viatica
TTAGGAGTACATATTTGAAGTCTTATCAAACATTAAATTTTATGTTACTGTTCTTAGTTTGGAAAGTATTCATGTAAAAGTTTCACTACTTGTCACCCCCCTGCTTATCAACTCCTGAGAACTTCCCGAGTCTTAGAAATTAGCAGACCCTCGTTGTTTAGTGACAAGTCTACACTCTGCTGTGTATTAAAATCCGAAAGACCTGAGATGGCAATCTTAGCTTTCTGTTTGTAACAAAGCACTGGAGATATTTCTATAGGTAGAAATTTTGTGTATTATCTAGATCGCGATACCGCTACAACCACTTATCGCCTCGCGATGTAAACACATCCGGATGGAGATAGTATGCCGTCACTGCGTTGCTGAATGTGACGTATACGTTCCGGGCGCAGCTTTAATCGGGCACTCACTAATAATTTTCATAGTCATTACATTTAAAATTTAAATACATTTATTTCACCTCATTCTAAAACATTTCATGTGGAAATACACTTTTATTTTGGAAAACTTGTTCCACAACGTTTCATTTGAAATATCTTCCTTTTTTTATAGCGTTAACTAATTTCGATATGGTCTATATCTGAGCATTCATTTACCATTATTAATCCATCACTAATACCTCTCGTATCGTGAAATCGTTAAATTTGCACCATTAGTACAGGAATAAATTCATTAGCAATGAGGTTTTGATGCAGCCCGGACCACACTGAAAGTAGCTATCGAACACCTTCTTGCGGATACCTAATTTCTTGTGTCGTACCTATTGCTGATACTGTCGTTCACAACTTAATGCCGCCTGGACCATAGTGAAACGTAACCGTTGTGCACGATATTGCTGATGCCCAATTGCCATATCGTATCTATTTCGATTAGTATGGTCGAGGCTGCGTTACAACCTAAACGCTAGCGGTTATTAACAAAATCTTTTTTATAATTATTTTATTTCGTATGAATGATTTTAATGGCAATTTCAGCCACGCGAGGGAATATAGAACGGAAGCAAATACAAATCAGTGGAATTGTGACTAATAATGTTAACTACTAATCAATATCGGTTATCAGTTTGGAATGTTGTTGCTATTTTAAAAATATTAATTGCGTAAGTAATATGTTCCTTTAATTTTTTCAATCCGTAATTTTTATTATTATTATTATTATTGGATACGTTCTATGGCCAAACATGTATTCACAAATCGATTGAAGGCTGAATACGTCACACACGGAAACCGTGACGTCATACTCTCTCCATCCGGAAGTGTTTACATCGCGATGTGGTAAATGGTTGCAGCAGGATCCCAATCTAGATATTACCAGACTTTGCTCAGAATAATATCTAATAACTTTGTCATCACAAGACTGCACCTATTTTTAAAACTATTTTTATGGTATGTAATTTTATCCAGATTATTAGCAATCATGAAACCTTTAAAACTAGTTTCCGCCGCTTAGGCGTAATATTTTTATTCAGCAGGCCCTACTTGTTGGAAAACTCCTTGGACCAGCTGAAAATACTTTATGAAGTGATTTAGTGTTATTTTTGGAAAGCAGCTCGGTGGTGCCAAAACGAATTGTTTTCGTCTGAAAATTGTTACACGCGTTCGTCGGACTATGTTATTTAAAAAATATTGCTTTTACAGCGATAAAACACAGCAAGCATATTGCGACGTATACGATAATGCACAAGTTCCATAAACGATATTTAAGTGTTTCTATCAACTAAGTACATACCGCACAAATTTCACGAAAAAAATTGCGGTAAAATTCAACCAATCCACAGCGCCGTTAATAATGCCATACGAAAATCAAGATAACACTAGGAAAGAAAGAATACATAAAAGCATCAGTACGGCATCTTAATTCTCGAATCTTATCCCTCCGGTCATTGCGACACAAATAGGTTGGTGGAAGAAGTATCTCACTGCACTCGTAGGTCATAGAATACCGCATATTCACCAAAAAAAATTTAAACGTAAATGACGTCGTCTGTCTATACTATCCTAGCCCAATCCATGTATCAATTCTGCGACGCTTTCATAAGGGCTGTAAAAACAGGCCCTTGCGTTACGGATCCTTAACTCCACAACAGTAATCCAGATGCGGACGCACTAGTGTTTTATAAGCTATTTCCTTTGTATGAGCATTACAATTCCTCAGAATACAACCTATGAATCGTAATTTAGAATTAGCTTTTCCTACGACGGAAGTCATGTGCGAATCCTTCATGCCTTATGCTTGAAAGAAGGATATTGCCGCTCCATCTAACCATGACCTACGTTAATATTGCCGCAACCACCTTTGATAAATGCCGGAAAATATTCGTCTCACTATCAATCACAACAAAATGTAGATACTTTCAATTGTGAGTAGTACGTAATATAGTTGTAGGTAACATATATTAACGCAAATATAGTGTCCATCATTCGCTTGCTGTTTAAAGAAAGTTTTTTACGTTTGTGAGAGCAATGCATGGAGTTCCGGGGTATATTAAAAGATATATAATGATTGAAAATAATACTTCTTGCCATTAACTATCGTAATATGACGTAATTGCCAGGCGTGCCGGAAAGCATTTCTAATAGTATTGCGATCTCCAGTAAACACGTTTAGTTTTACTGTATGACATTTTAATCTGGTTTTAGCAACACTTTCAAAATGTTTCTGTATTTAGCATGTTTCTATTCGGAAATATTGCAACACCGTCGGCCACATTTCAAATCCTCTTCCTTGTCCAAAATCGATTCCTTCGATGTACCATTCTTAAAATAAAAAAGAAAACACTTGTCTAGCACCAATTTGAAAAGATTGAGTTATTCAACTTGTTGGGATCCAGTATTAGTTTCGAAGTGTTGAGAAATTTCACCGAAGAAGCTCAACTTTAAAAGTAGAGTCTGTGAAAGTATGTTCAACCAATTTTCTGGTGTTCTAATGAAACCCTCGACTCATCAAGCACGTTAATGGTTTCTAATCTTAGCACCATTTGATGACCCATTCTGTAAAATTTCTTGGATAAATTCAGTGCTATACTATCCCATCAGCCTGCATTGTCTATCCCATCAGAACCTTGCATGGATACCGCTAATTGAGGTTGGTTTCGCTGACATATATGGAACCACTGATATTTTTATGTTATCTAAAATCTTATATATATATAAAAATAGACGTGTTTTTTCCTATATTTCACTTTTCAGCCACCACTACCTAGCACAGATCACTGATGTTTGGTGTTTGTGTGTGGTAGTAGAATCGTCTTTCCTGTCGTGCACTATGGTTGTTAGATGTCGGTAGCTATGGGGATGTGGGAGATATGGGGGTTGAAAGTGGTCGACCTGTGGCAGTTTCATACTTCTGCCAAAGACAAAAGTGTCATGGTGTATCACTTTTCAGCGAAAACTACAGATCACAGATAACTGGCGTTTGTGTGTAATAGTAGCACAGAGTCACCTTTCGATCACAACAGCGGTCGAATTTCAGAAACTGTGGTACTGTGGTAGATATGGTGGTTGTTAGTGGCCGACCAAGTATATTTTCGTATTTCGACTGTCTCCGCATATGTCACTTTTCTGCCACAACTACATAGCATAGAGCATTGGTGTTTGTGTTTGGTAGTAGAATCGTATCTCATGTAGTGCACTATGGTTGTTAGATGTCGGTAACTATGGGGGTGGGGGAGAAATGGGGGTTGAAAGTGGTCGACCTGTGGCAATTTCATACTTCTGCCAAAGACAAAAGTGTCATGGTGTATCACTTTTCAGCGAAAACTACAGATCACAGATAACTGGCGTTTGTGTGTAGTAGTAGCACAGTCACCTTTCGATCACAACAGCGGTCGAATTTCAGAAACTGTGGTACTGTGGTAGATATGGTGGTTGTATGTGGCCGACCAAGGATATTTTCGTATTTCGACGAAAGGCATGTGTCTCCGCAGATTTCACTTTTCTACCACGACTACATAGCATAGAGCATTGGTGTTTGTGTGGTAGTAAAATCGTGTCTGTTGTCGTGCACTATGGTTGTTAGATGTCTGTAGCTATGGGGGTGTGGAAGATATGGGGGATGATAATGGTCGACCTGTGGCAATTTCATATTTCTGCCAAAGACGCATGTGTCACGGTGTATCACTTTTAAGTGAAAACTATCAATCGCAGATCACTGGCGTTTGTGTGTGGTAGTAACACAGTCTCCCATCGATCACAATGTTGGCCGAAATTTGGTAACTGTGGGAGTGTGTGAGATATGGTGTTTGAAATTGGTCGATCATGAATATTTTCGTGTTTCATCCAAAGACTTGTGTGTATCCGTAAATTTTACCTTGCTGCCGGAACTACATAGCGCAGAAGACTGGTACTTGTGTGTGGTAATAGTATCGAGTCTCCCATCGTGCACTTAGGTGGTTAGATGTCTATAGCTGTCAATATGAATTCTTTACAATCACGAACGAAGTCGTGGGTACCAGCTAGTATATAATAATCATTTCATCGAGAAAATATTCTTGCTTCCACTACAATCCTGATTAGTCCGGCACACCATTAATGATCACCAGAGATTTTCTATCCACAGAGTCTTTTATTTGCTCCATGCATGTATGCAATACTTCCAGCTGAGCATTTCATGTTCAAACACTTTGCTAATACAACAATTTTATTGCGGCCTCTGCAGATTGGTCTTGCCTAAAAATAAACTGCATGGGAAGCGTTTCATGATGTTCCATACATATTTGTAACCAACTCTGTAGTCATTTAGCCTGTGTCTCACCTGTTGCATTTAGAAGATATGATTTCACTTGGGCCCAGTAGTAAATTAGTGTATTTCTGCAAAGTTATAACCATTCACTGTTTCCAGAAATTTGATAGAATTCAATTAGCATTTCATATGGGAATGGTGCTAACTGATGTCCAATGTCCCATAGTATGAAAGTGTGGGCAACGAATTATATATAGCTCATATGGATCAGTGGAAGGGTGAATTAAAGGAAATGCATCTGACATGGAAAATTCTTTTGCTCTTACATGTAAAAAGGGGGCTACATTTTTAAAGATCTATTAAGTCCGATTTTGAGTCAAAATCCTGAGATGTTAACGGAACGAAGCTGTTTGAAATACATTCTTCTAAACAGATTTCCATGTTTAAGTATGAGAGAATTACATTGACATGTAAACCCTATATATTGCTAAACCGAAGCACAGGTATGAACGCTTGTTCGATGATCTGGCAACAGAACATTTTTCACGAACTATAGGCTGACAATTGACACAGGGCGACTTTGGATAGATACATAAAATGTAAAACACTACACACAGAAGTCAGCCACGTTCTAAGTTTCAAACCTCTAGTGTTGCCAAACTAGAAATAACCCAGCCCACCGTTGTAATTCGCGTGTATTAAATACAATCAAAATTTCTATCTTTATGATCAAGATGAGGACTCAGTTATGATTAATATAGTTGCTGGTAAAGCGTCTTTAGCTTCGAACTATTTTCCGTTTCCAGTATCTAAATTTGAAGTATACGACCACCACTTAGAACACTCTTCACAGTGGCCTGTCTCGAGTGGTAGAACCCATATCAATGGAAAGTTCACGTCAGTCAACACCCTATTTCAGTATGTCTCAACCTGTGGCCCGCGGGCCATTATTGGTCCGTGAGTATGATATAGGTGGTCTGCAGCAGAGCTGGGTCGTTCGCGAGTGTACCATTTCTTTAGAACAGTTCTTTTGAAAGAGCGAGTGAGCAGTCGCACACTAAAAACAAACGGTAGTTCTTTTTCGAAGCGGTAATGATGGTGGTGTGTCGGTCTGGAATGAACTTAACTTCAATTGAGTGTGCGCCAACAATAAGTCGGATTCGGCTTTGCCATTCTCGCCGCACCCATGTTTATTATTACTTCCACCCCGTTCAATGTTTATCCATTCCGCTCTGAAAAAAAATAAGAAATCCCGAAGATTCTCGATCTTCTCCGATTCCAGGACCCAGCGCGGAAAGAGCTAGTTCGTTTGCGTCGTTCTCCGATCCCAAGCGCCCAGGGCGGAAAGAGTTAGTTCGTTTGCGTCGTCCTCCGATCTCAAGCTCCCAGGGCGGAAAGAGCTAGTTCGTTTGCGTCGTTCTCCGATTCCAGGACCCAGCGCGGAAAGAGCTAGTTCGTTTGCGTCGTTCTCCGATCGCAAGCGCCCAGGGCGGAAAGAGTTAGTTCGTTTGCGTCGTCCTCCGATCTCAAGCTCCCAGGGCGGAAAGAGCTAGTTCGTTTGCGTCGTCCTCCGATCTCAAGCGCTCAGTGCGGGAAGAGCTAGTTCGTTCGCGTCGTTTTCCGATCTCAAGCGCTAGTTCGTTCGCGATGTTCTCAGATTCCTGCGGTCAGCACAGCGCGGATCAGTGCCACGTGGGAGAATCTTTCGAATCTGACGTCCCACTCCGCTTCTCTTTCTGTTTCTCTTTGTGTATAACTACTAGAAGCGTGCCTTGTGAAAGATTATTCTCAAATGTTCGACAAATTCGCATTGAAAGATGAAGTAGGCTGCTGAATGGCCAAATAAGTAACAAATTATTTGTGCACAGTAACCTTCATTTCATTTAAAGCCAAAAGTTCTTTAAAATTGATTGTACTTTGTGTCCGTAAATATTGATGTAAAACTAACTATCCTCTAACTATCTCCCAAGTTTAATTAAAATCAATTGAATTTTCTCCTGTTCCATAACTTGTTGTTGTCAGTTTGAATTATCTCTGGATTCCTTCTCCTAGAGATTTCTGAAGCTCTGCAGGGATCTCATCTATAAGTTCTGCAATGATCTGGTCTACTCCAATCGCCTTATTTGATTTCAGGTCATTCAAAGCTCTATTAAATTTTGTCTTCAAAACATTATCTCCTTCATCAATGTTGACATCGCCTTCCCTTTTCCATTACACTGTTATTACTTGTTCAAGACATTCCCATCATACAGTTTCTCGATGTATTCGTTCCAACGGTTAGTTCTATCTTCTGACCTAAAGAGGTTTTCCATCAGCAGCTTTAATGTTTATTCATCTTTTCTTCATTTTACAAAATTGTTTCATTTTCCTCTATGCCATAATATCTACTTTACCTACAACCATTTCCTATTCTACTTTTTTACACTTTTCTTGCAGCCATTTTTCTATCGCTTTTTTTGTATTTCCTGTTTACTTGATTTCTAAATTTCCTGTATTGCTCTCTTCCTGCTTCATCCTGAGATTTTTTGTGCCATCTCCACTGATCCATCAGCTTCAAAATTTCTTCTGTGATTCTAACTTTTCGGGCATCTTGTTCCCCAAAGCCTAATGTTTTTTTTACCAGCTTTCATTATTTCTCTCTTCAAAACATTCCATTCGTACTCAGTAAAATTGGTAAAAATTTAAAGTTCATAATCGGGTCATTTTATCGACCTCCGGATTCTGATTTGGCTAACGCGGAATACTTCAGAGAGTCGCTTAATAAAATTTATAAGAAATTTCAGGGACATATATTGATCGTGGGCGGTGATTTTAACCTACAATCGGTTAATTGGGACACATGCACTTTCAGGTTGGGCGGAAGAGATGGGTTAGTAACCGAAACGTTCCTAGAAGTATTTGCAGAAAGATCTCTTGAACAGATGGTTCAAGAGCCAACGCGGTGCGATAAAGGTTCCTCGTCCATTTTGGATCTTTTTCTTATAAGCAATCCTGATATTGTAGATACAGTTTGTGTTGAAGACTGTATAAGTGATCACAAGGCGGTTGTGGTAACTTTAAAATCTAGTATGAATTTGAAGCATGACAAAGACAAACTCATATATTGCTTCGCTAAGGCAAACGATGTGGGTATGGTTGATCACTTGACGAAAAATTTTGAAACTTACACGCTAAATACAAATGTTGAGGAACTTTGGTTTAAGTTAAAAGAAATAATATGGAACGGTTTAAATCAATTTGTTCCTAAGAAGCTTATTAAGGTAAGTAAGAACCTTCCGTTGTTCAATAGGGAAGTGAATCGATTGCTCAGGAAGCAAAGGCGTTTACATGCCATGGTAAAGAAATCGTGGGACTCGTATAATCGTGCTGAATTAGTCCAGTTACGAGCGGAAGTGCGTAAGGCAATGCGTGATGCGTTTAAAGAATTCCAAGCCAGGACTTTGTCCGAAGATCTGATTACTGATCCAAAAAAAATCTGGTTGTATGTCAAATTACTAAGAGGCTCTCGTAAGTTTATGCCTTCACTGATTAAGGAAAATGGGGAATTAACCGAAACTAGCGTAGAGAAAGAAGAAATCTTGAATAATATATTTAAAAAAGCTTTCACGACAGAAAACTCAAAGGAGATTCCGACATTTGCCAATAGTACCAACAAAATTATGAATGATCTCGTTCTTGATGTCGAGGGAATAACTAAATTGCTTATGAATGTAAAAACCAATAAGGCTCCCGGAACAGACGGTATTCCTACAAAATTCTACTCCAGGTACGCGAAGGAAATTGCACCGTATTTGATGAAATTATATACCGTCTCCTTGGATCAAGGAAAATACCAACCGAATGGAAGACCGCCTTCGTAAGTCCAGTGTTTAAAAATGGGAATGTTAATGATCCTCAAAATTATAGACCGATCTCGTTAACATCAGTATTTTGTAGGATTTTAGAGCACGTCATCTATTCAAATGTCATGCGGTTTTTGGATGAAGATGAGCTTTTAACCCAAATCAACATGGATTCAGAAAAGGCCGATGCTGCGAAATACAACTTGCACTTCTAATTCACGACTTGTACCGAATTATAGATGAGCAATCCCAGGTTGATTTGCTTCTATTAGACTTTAAAAAAGCTTTCGACACTGCCTCACACTAGGTTACTTAGGAAACTTCGCGGTTACGGCATATCTAGACAATTATGCGACTGGGTTGCAGACTTCCTGAAGGACAGAACACAGTGTGTAGTTCTCGACGGTGAGCGTTCATCACTTACTGAAGTGGGGTCTGGAGTTCCCCAGGGAAGCGTGTTAGGGCCTCTGTTGTTTCCCATATACATTAATGATCTATGTGACATAATAGGGGGGATGAAAAGATTATTTTCCGATGATGCTATTATTTATCGTGAAATCAAAACCCAGGAAGACTGCGCTTTGTTACAAGAAGATATTATGAAAATAATTGCGTGGTGTAAAGACTGGCAGTTGGAGTTAAACGCTAAAAAGTGCCAAGTCATGCGTGTAAGTAAAAAGGTGACACCATTTAGCTCTGAATATACAATTAATGGTACTGTCCTTAGAACTGTGGATTCCGCTAAATACCTAGGGGTAACAATTCGTAATAATTTGTCGTGGAATTAACATATCGAGAATATAATTGGGAAATCAAATCGTATGCTCCGATTTCTAGGTCGTAATTTAAAACAATGCACTCCTGAAGTTAAATCGATTGCATATAAGTCACTAGTGCGTCCTCACTTGGAATATTGTTGTTCTGTTTGGGGTCCCCATCAAAAGGGGTTAATGGAGGCATTAGAGAGGGTCCAGAGAAGGGCCGCCCGATTCGTGGCAGGTATATATAGTTGGAGGGAAAGCGTAAGTGCGATGCTGAAGGAGTTAGGTTGGGAAGACATGGAACACCGAAGGCGTTGCTCTCGGCAGAAGCTAATTGAGAAATTCACGACTTACATATTTCAGAATGACCGCAAAGAAATATTGCTACCAGCAACATTCGTATCTCGGAATGACCGTGAAAATAAGATAAGAGAAATCAGGCCCCGAACCGATTTTTTTCTGTATTCATTTTTTCCGCGAGCGATTAGGGAATGGAATAGAAAGGATTTACCGGGCGAGTAAACTTAATTTCCGACAGGAGTAGCTTTCGATAAAGCTCTCCGGCCATCCTGATCTGGGTTTTCCATGGTTTTCCCAGACCATTCCACGCGAATGCTGGGATGGTTCCTCACAATAGCTCATGGGCGCCTCCTACCATGTCCCGTATATCCCTTCCAAATTATTACCCTTTCGGATAGGTGCAATGCACCCTCTGCCACACACTTTTGTGAATCGCAGAGTAATAGTAATAGTAGTTGAGCTCCTTTGAGTTACTGCTCAGACCAACGTCTAACACTTCTGCAAATTTTTCTCTAGTGTTAGATTGTTTCAGTTTATTCACTTCCAGCCTGTTCCGCTTGTATTGCTTCTTTAATCTCTTGAATTTTAGCCTGCACTTCAGGACTATCAGGTTACGATCTGATCTATTCTCCTTTACGCTTTACGGCGTAGAAAATGATTCATGAATCTCATGTTTGACCATAATATAAACTAGCTGATAGCTGTGATCCCTGGACGTTTCCAGCTGTATATCCTTCTTGCACGATTCTTAAATAGTGTTCGCTATTACTAGTTAACATCTTTCACAAAATTCTAACAACCTGCTTCCTCGTTCATTTCTTTCGCCTATACCAAAGCTTCCCACAGATTTTTCCTCTTCCCCTCCTTCCATTACCGCATTCCAATAACCCATAAATATTATATTTTTCTTCCCTTTCACACATTGGATTAATTATTCAATTTCAGCGTATATTTTTGCTTTCTTCATCTTCCTCTGACGTTGTCATATGCACTTGTAATAACGTGATAGGGGCGGGCTGTTACTAAACTCATCAAAATAATTGTCACTTAACTGTTCATAATAACTCACCCGCTTCCCTACTCTGTTGTTCACAGTAAGTCCTAACGCCAGTAACTTCACTGACAGCTTGTATTCTAATTACGCTGTGTTCACCAGACCAGAAATCCTGTGCGTCCTCCCATTTAATTTCATTAATGACAATAACATCTAACTTCGGTTCTGCCATCTCCCTACTTAGGTTTTCTGCACTACCTGCACTATTCAGAATATTTCTATCCATTCTGATGACTCCCTCAGGCAACGGGAAGACACTGTATTAAAGAGCCAAAGATATCCCGAGGCCATGTACTTCTCTCCGATTACATATGGTGTGATTGCTTCTTCCTGGCTAAAATAGTCCGGAAGAGAAATAGTACACCACTCGGATCTACGGGTGAGGAATGCTCATGAAGGTTCCTAAAATAACACATTCAATAAATGTCTCCAGTCATCAAAAAGTGTGCTGTTCGTTTAGTGATTATATTAATGACCAGTTTCTGAGGACCTTGTAGTTGGTGTGATGGGGCGCGGTAGGTGGTAGCGCTTGGTAACATAAGACTGGTAAAGTAAACTATAATATACGAGCTGTCAGGTCTTTTTTCTTTTATTTTGTGCATGTAGCTCCGTTGTGTAGTATAGCACCCAGCCTGGAGTAACATTTTCATTTAATTACTGTTTTTTAAGAGACTGGTCAATATGTAAGTCATTTTTAATGGTTTACTTCCAGCGTTATAACTATTTCCGCAGGAATTAAAAATATGCCTTTGTTTAATATCCTATAATGGCACAATAAAATATGATCCAGGTGTTATAATATACGCATCGGTAAACAATTAGTCCCACATAAATTACTGATCCGCCACAGTATTTTTGTCAAATTACTGATCCTCGGTTGAAAAAGGTTGAAACGTGCTGCCCCATTCTGAGGCGTTGACAATACACTTAGTAAAGTAATAATAATGTTTTCTTTTATTTCAGGTTCCCAATCTTTGGCTACTTCAGAGCATACTGGAAAAAGGATCATAAACACTGAAAATGTTTTCTGGTAATAAGCTTCGGTGTAATAAGTACGTTTTCAAACAGAGAATAGACTCGTTTTATCTTTGGACAAAAAACTCCGAATTTACAACTATGTGCGACGGCAATGAGTGGATTATGCAACTGAAGGTAGTGAATGCCAGCGGAGGAAGTAAATTAGTTTTCTGTCTATCGGTCAGGTTGGAAAAGGAAGCTAAAATTAACACTGAAGTGAAACTACAATTTCTTTCCGGAGAGAAATTTTTCATAACTGAAAATGTCACTTTTAAATCTGAGAAAACCAAATGGACTGTTGATAAGGAAATATTTCAATGTCTAGCCAGCGATAGAAGTTTAACGATTGTTTGTGAAGTTGAAGTGATAGAACAATTTCCACTACCACCACCTCCATGTAGCTTGGTGGAAGATTTTGAGACCATGCTATCATCGGAGAACCACTCTGATGTGATAATCGAATGTGACGACAAAGACCTAAAAGCGCATCGCGTAGTTTTGGCTGCCCGCTGTCCTGTATTCGCCTCTATGTTAAGTCACGGTACGCAGGAGTCAATGTCGGGCCGTATAAAGGTGTCTGATACTGGATCAGAAGCAATGGCACCGGTGTTGAAGTACCTCTACAGTGGTCGAATTCCTTCACAGCATCCAGAACTGGTGGAAACAATCTCTGCAGCTGGAAAGTGCCAACTACCTCGTCTTAAAGCAGCTTGCGAACGAGAGCTGTTGTCGAACATCACGCCGCAGAACGCATGTCGGATACTTTTATCAGTAGAAAAACATCAGCTCGTCTTCATCAAACAGGCTTTACTTCGGTACATTAAGTCCAACATCCAAGAGGTAATCGAATCGGACGGATGGACGGATCTCGTCTTCTATTACCCTCTAGTAGTTTCACAGTTGTCTGCAAAATTTACTGAGAACAAAGGTAGGTATGAATTTAAACTTCTTTTGAGCTTACAGAACAGCTGTCTAACCGTTGTTAAATTCAAATTTTTTAAGAATACTATGCAGTATTGACTAAAATATTCATTGTATTTACACAGCGTTGCAGGGAGAGCCACTACCTCCGTGTAGCTTGGTAGAAGATTTTGGGTCCATGTTGACATCTGGCCACTTTGCCGACGTCATAATCGAATGTAATGGCAATGAGTTAAAGGCTCACCGAGCAGTACTGGCTGCCCGATGTCCGGTGTTCGGGGCTATGTTCAGCCACGACACGAGTTTGGAGTCACAATCCGGCCGTATTGTGGTGCCTGACATTGGATCAGAGGGAATGGCAGCATTGTTGAACTATATATATACCGGTCGGATCCCGTCACAAATCTTACTACTGCCGGAAACAATTATGGCAGCCGATAAGTATCAACTTCCCCGTCTGAATGCAGCCTGCGAACGAGATCTCATTTCGCATATCACAGTGCAGAACGCAATTCCTGTTCTCATAACAGCTGAAAAGTATCATCTCGCAACAATCAAGCAGTATTTACTTAAATACATACAAACCAACATCCAGGAGGTCTTCAAAACGAAGGTATGGGTGGATATCATCAGTAAATGCTATGAAGTTGCTGCAGAAAATTTGTCTGCAAAAATTACTGTTAAACATGAAGGTAGGTCGGAATTTAGTTTCCGCTAAAGTTTTAATATGTCAGCTTTAAAGATTGCAATCCCGCAGTGTTTTTAATTTTTGTTTTTTAATCTAAACCAATTTTTAAATAAATAATAAAAATGGAAAATATTGAGTCTTAGGTCATATTATGTGCCTTACAATACATCACATAAGTTTAAAAATATGGTTTGCTTAATGGCCAAGTTACCAGAGTTTTTTCTTTTTTTAAAATATTAAATAAATGTTCCATAACACCGAGAAAAGCATTCCATTTCACAAAGTGAAGTGAATATACTCTGTAAAGTGTAGACTTGGCTCAGAACAAGATCTCATAACATTTTGTCACTGCACAAGCACAAGACTTGGCCTTTTTTGCGTGATTCATTATTATATCTCCTGATTCCTTGATTGATATTACAGTTGATTCAATGTTATTAAAAGAAACGACTCACCAACACGTAAATTGTCAAGTATTTCAGATTTACTTATGTGGTGTAACGACGTTTTTAGAGTGGAACTTATTATGTTTTGGTAAGATAGACTTTCTCGGCGAATGATTGCAGTGAAGTCCTCATAGGTTGTATCTCCGGATTTCATTGCAAACACACGAAATTACACACGTGAGGAAGACGGCGGAGGCAGCCGTCGAAGTATGGTGTTCCTACAACAAAATTCGTCGATACACCCGTGAAAATTTCATTAACTTTTTTACCTTTAGTCGAAATAATAACAAGGAGAAGAGGGATTAATCGAAAGCCTGAGTGGCACATGTAAGCAGGTGGCTTTCCTCTAAGAAACGCATTGAGGCAGCGGCCAAAACAACAATAAGTCAAAGGATATACAATTTCCTTTTGACAGCTGTTAAATAAACAGGTACGTGATCGTTAAAATTACGATAACATTAATTTCATATCAACGAATAATCAAATTTTCAGCCGCAAATTAGGAAATTGTCACAATTACTTTATCTGCAAATACAGAAAATGGGAATAATGAAACCGTGAATAAAAAGATGTAACCGTGTAGTTCAGATAACGTGTGCGACACTTAAAAAATAATTATATAGCTATAAAATCGTACTAAATACGCACCATAACTCAAATTACAGAAATGTGTACTCCAAACAAACGTAAGTTTTGATGAATACGTAAAAGTTTATTTATTTACTTACGAATGACGAATGTTGACAAAAACAAACGCTTGTTCACATGAGTCAATTGCCAACTGGAAGGGTACAGGCAAACAGTGCAAAATATCCGACAGAGACCGAGTGGGGCAGTGAGTCACACAGACTGACACGCGTTTCCGCCGGATTTTGCGGATTGCGGATCCGCTTAATTTTGTGCAGAATCCGCCAGACTGTCTAATGATGCGGGACTGCGGGATCCCGCTTTGCTGGATTGCAATCCCTAGTCAGCTTCCACCAAAATACTAGAATTGTTTTTGAATTAAAAATATTTATAGAAAACTGTGGAATGTTACGTATTCATCTTTTATAATCAGTGTACAAATTTAAGGGATTCAGATGAATTTTTGATAAATTGTTCTTTTTTACTTATATTAAATATAATTACTGCAGCGAACAATAATTTAATTAATAAAGAATAAACTAAACGTCAAGTGGAAGTCTGATTTGAGAGTAGAAATTTCGTAATGATAGTATACGACACAAATGTGGTTCTTCATTTTGAAGATGATCTTATCCATTAAATTTTTCAAGTTGTCTAGTTTCTCCTGTCGAATGTCTAGGATTTACGATCTCACTGAATTGTTTCCGTAATACAATACGATTCGGGACGACGCAGGTTCGAATCCTCATTCGGCCAACCAGATTTGGATTTTCCATGGTTTCCCCCAAATCATTCTAGGCAAATACCCAGATGGTTCCCCCAAAATGCCCTGGCCGAATTCCCTACAGTTTTTTTGCCACCAATCCTTCCCGTCTCTGATGACCTCTACGTCGACAAAGCGTAAGGCCAGGAAAAAACTGAATTATTCTTAGTGTGATACCCAGTGATCGCCAACGTTTCCAATGATTCCCAACAGTAATTAAAACAATAACTGTTTATTCTACTGTTTCTTCTTTATCGGGACCACGATATCCTTTGTGCTTCTAACTGCTATTAAACTAGCAAGATAATATCCAGTTAACGACGGAAATATACAGTATCTGTTAATGGTCTAGGATATAACGGGTAATACCCATCGCGGTTTTTCCTCCCCAACATCTCTCCCCCTATTTAAAGTACAAGTGCCCCTTTCGCGATCCAAATGTTAGTAGGATGAAAAATATTTTTACTGTTACAGAAACTGTTACCGATAAATATGTGGTTTAATTTTCGTAAGATAATTTGATTAGCTGGGATGGGTTGTGTGACGGAGATACTTTGAAATATCACCAGATCAAACTATGTAATAAATAATATATTTATAAACTAGTTTTAAGTTGTCTGTACGATGTTTTCATGGAATAAATGGATTCAGATTCTGTTCAATCATAGAGAATAGCGTTAATAGTATGACGAATATTAATTTTTTTTTAATTTAATTTAATTGCAATGGAGCAATTTCCCTACACACCCATCTTCCCCCTATCCTGCACCCACCTACATTTGCCCTCTACAAATTTTATCTTTAAATTCCTTCAAAGTTTTCGGTAAATTATTCATCATTTCTCTTGGTAACTCATTCCAATCCCTGACACCCTTACCTAAAAAAGAGAATCTTCCCACACCCTTGTGCCTGACATCGAGTGCCAGCTTGTGGTCATGGTCATCTTTACCCTTCCATGCACTACTTTTCATACCTATTGCAATATCTTTCCATGCCTCATCACCAGTATATGCCCTGTACACTCCCATGACCCTCCTCATCCTCCTCCTGTCTTGCAATGAATCCCATTCCAGCTCCTTTATCATATCCGTCACTGATTGCATTCTGCGATAATTTCCAGAAACAAATCTAGCAGCCCTTCTTTGCACCCTCTCCAACTCCTGTATTTGATACGTAAAATGAGGGTCCCATACTACACTACCATATTCGAGCAATGGTCTGACCAAAGTTTTGTAACCCAATTCCTTGACTTCTCTCGTACATCCCCTCATAACTCTCTCCAACAAGTGCAGAACTTTGAAACCTTTTCCCACCACCTGTCCTATGTGTCCTGCCCAGTTAAGTTTGTTATCAAAAGTAATTCCAAGATATTTGCATTTCAAGTCCTCAGCAAGCAATTCTTTCCCCACCTTATATTCATAATTAACCTTTTGTTTTTTATTTGTGTATCTAATAAGCTGACTCTTCTTTGCATTTATCTTCATTCCATATTTACCAACCCAATTAGATATCCTGTCCAGATCACCCTGCAACTGTTTACAATCCTCTATCGTTTTGATTCTTTTATACATTATTATGTCATCTGCAAACAATCTAATTTCAGATAGTAAACAATCAACACAATTATTCATTAGAATAATGAATAGCAATGGTACCAATACGCTACCCTGTGGCACACCCATTTTTACTTCCACTTCTTTTGATACTACATTTCCTACCCTAACTTTGTTTTCTACCTTTTAAAAATTCTTCTACCCAGCAAATGACTTTCTTATCCACTCCAATGGTTTTTACCTTATTTACTACCATTTAATGGCTTACTCTTTCAAACGCCTTAGACAGATCTAGTGCTATTACTATCGTTCATTCATCAAACAACGTCATGCGAAGTTAACGAAACACCTTGACTTTTTAGGGAAGAAAATTCAGTTGGAAATTATATGAATTTCTGTTAAAATCTGACCAACCAACCTCCTTTTGCGGTCATTACACTTGAACTATGATGGTTTACACGGAACCAAGACACATTAATGTGACAGCTCTTTGAGAACTTAATAATTCTTGGTTACACTTCTAACTCTGGTGAATTTAGAATTCTTGAAATTCGTGACCGTAAAAATTGCTTGGGATGGAAGGGGAGAAAGAAAGTATCCACAAATTGCATTGACATACCTGCCAACTTTTACGGTTTTTCCGTAAAATTTACGGAAAAGGACTGTATTTTACGGTTTTACGGATATGCTGTGTTATTTTACGGATTTCGATCGCTTAGGTCTGATCGTAATTGGAACAATGTTATTGCGGTTTTTATGGACAATTGTGGCAGATTTTACTATTTATTTCATTGTTTTAAGTGCTCTTAGATGTGCGTTAAGGCTTCTTTCATTTGACTCTTAAATTAAACCACGATATGCTAATTTTATTGTAGTCAATAATTAATCGATCTCTCTCTATGATTTTACATCGATACTTTTTTGAAAGTCGAATCAGCAATCGTTTGAATATCGTTTTCGTATACTTTCGAGTTCCCAACAGTGCCGCGTGCGTTGTTTGGTTGGTTGATAGTTTGTGACTTTGTGTAAACGGTGTAATCATGAGTAACGCTAAGAAGCAATATTTCCAGACATTCAGGGAAGCGTATTCCATAGAGTTTCCGTGTATAATAAAGTCAAGAAAAGGTGTAAAATTTGCGTTTTATACAGTGTGTGGTTGTGATATAAATATAGCACATAGTGGAAGAAATGATTTGGCATATCACATTAAGTGTAGTAAACACATTGCGTGTTTAAAATCAAAAGAAAAGAATCACAAAATCAATACGTTTTTCGAAAAATCAGGAAATTCTGATTTGGATGTGATTAAAGCGGAGTGTTTGTTCACTTCATTTTTGGTGGAACACAATATTCCACTAAGTGCAGCTGACCATGCAGGTGCCTTATTCAGGAAGATGTTTCCTTCGTCAGAAGTAGCGAAAAAATATGGATGTGGTCGCACTAAAACAACTTACATTTTAAAAGAAATGTCTCAAAATGCAATAGCAGAAGTTGTGAAGAGTCTTCAGAATGGTCCATTTTCAATGGCAACAGACGGAAGCAATGATACCAATACAAAATTATATCCCATTGTTGTAACATTTTATGACGATAAACAAGAAAAAATTGTAAGTACTGTGCTGTGCATACCAGCATTGGAAGGGAACTCAACAGGGTGCAATATAGGTAACCTCATGTTATCGCAGTTGGAACATCACCAAATACCAATTGGAAACTGTGTAGCATTCTGTTCCGATAATGCACCTGTAATGATGGGGCACAAGAATGGAGTTTCAGTAGTTTTGAAAGAAGCTCATCCAAATATTGTGATTGTTGGATGTATGTGTCACTTAATTAATTTAGCTGCTGAAAAAGCTGCTGCAAGATTGCCACTTAAAATAGACGAGATTCTTGTCGATATTTTTTATTATTTAGAGAAGAGCGCCAAAAGAAAAGAAAGTCTTAAGAAGTTTCAAAACTTGCACAATCAAGATTGCAAGAAAATACTGAAGCATATATGTACAAGGTGGTTGTCTTTAGGCAAGTGTTTGGACAGAATACTAGAGCAGTGGGATCCACTTCTTTCTTTTTTTAAGGATGAGGTGCTAATATGTGCTTCAAATATTTCAGCTAGCTTGACATCATTCACAATACCAAAAGTTGAACACATGGGATCCAAGGGGCAGCAGAAGAAGAGAGTTATTGATTCTCCATCCTCGTCGACTCCTAAAAGAATAGCTTATTCTTTTGAATGCAACTCGTCTGTTTTGAAAAGCAAAAGTTTGACTACAACTCGTGAGGAAAAGCTGTTTATGTTTCTCTCTTCTGACTTGAACAAGACTTATTGTATTTTCCTGCACATCATTATACCATTATTTGATAAACTCAATACTGTTCTTCAGAGTGTTTCCCCACAAGTACATGTTTTGTTAGATCTTTTAATAGAATTGTTAAAGCAGATACTCAGTAAATTTGTAAAGCCAAAGGTAATCAAAAGTTCTGCGTTGCTTGAAGTGAAGTACCACCTAATTCAAAATCAGAAAGAAGATGATGAATTAGTTATTGGCATTCAAACTGTGAACATGGTTAAGAAACTTAATAATGAAGATAAAACTCTGTTCTTTTCATCAGTCCGAAATTACTTTTCTACAGCCTGCGATTACATCATAAACAAGTTTCCACTAAAAAGTGATTTACTGCAACATGCACAAGTAGCCACATTTGACAAAATTGAAGATGCACAATTTTCTTCAGTCAATTTCTTCTTAGAAAAGTTTCCTGTGATCTTACATAAGATTGAAAATGAAACGAGGGATGATGCTGTAAATACAATCCACACACAGTTCACAGCTCTTCAATTAGATGACATTTCAACTGTTGCAGATGTAGATGCTCCAAATGATGTCAAATGGGCACGATTATCAAATATCCGTGGTGCTGATGGAATTCTTAAATATAATAGGATTTCCAGAGTAATGTTGTCCATACTCTCCATACCCCACAGCAATGCTGAGTGTGAACGTGTTTTCAGTATGGTTAAGAAGAATAGAACACAGTTCAGATCATCCCTCTCAAATGAAATCCTAGAGACTGTTTCCATACTGAAGACCACCAATTCTGGTCCTAGTTATACAAACAGTTTTTCTCCATACTTTCTTAAGAAAGCCAAGAAAGCCACTGCTTCATATTTGAAGTCTGATTGAAAGTGCGCATATTATGTATATCAAACAGTGTAAATAGGTTCAGTGCTAAGTGAAACAGGATATATATTGTCTCATCTGAGTTTTAGTTTAAAGTTTGTATTTTTTTTTAAGAAGACGTCAAAGATTGTCTTGTAATTAGTGTTTGACAACAATTAATATGAAGTAAGTAGACATGATTTCAGTTTAATATGACATTATTTTGGTTTAATATGCTGTTTATACAAATTTCTGGATGTTTAGTTAATTGTCGATAAAAAAAATTTGTGGTCCACATTCTTTACGGAAACACTGTATTGGGGAACCAGGGTTTTTACGGAAACCCGATTTTGGAAGTTGGCAGGTATGCATTGAAATTGAACCAGCTGTGATTACTAAACGCGAGACACATTTGGGCCGATAGTTTCCCACTTAGAATTTTTTTATATGTCTGTGTGTTGCAATGCAATAAGCCAGTGGTTATCATTCCATTGCAGTTAAGCCTAGCCTCGTGAACCCCTTTTCAGCTGCTAATAAGAGATAGCTTCGAGCCTCTACAGAAACGTATGATAATACAAATCCCAACAGATAAAAAGGATGAATTTCACACTCGCTTAGAATTGAATTATTTACTTTTTCACTCTTGTCACTAATAGGAATTCGGGGGGTTTAGTCATAACGACGTATCTACAAAATGTGTGTTTTGAGAAAAAGGCAAAAGAAGTTTTGCAACTGTTGAAACACTATGATTGTTACCATCTAAGCTTAAGCCGCTTGTAGCTGTGATGCCTCATGGTCCTTAGAATTTATTCACATAAATCCAACGGTGTCGCGAAAACTGCGGCCAGTGAAATTTGCGGCCAGTGAAATCTGCGGCCAGAATTCTCAACAATGCTGTAGCGGCATGTTTATTATAGAATAGGATCAAACTGGTTGTATTGTTAAAAGCCGCCCCACTGGCTGAGCGGATTGCTGCGTTTGTAGCCAATGTTTCTAAATAGCAGGTTGACAGTACAGATGTTTTATAGTTTATAACTGTTATTAAAATACAAGTTTTATTCTTGCTTAAAAGACGTAGAAAAGAATTGTAATAACGAGGCAGATACTTACAGAATCGTAGTAGATTTCATGCAAAATCTCACTTTGCCTCACATTACTAGTGCAGGAGGCTTCGCATTCGGGAGGACGGTGGTTCGAATCCCTGTCCGGGCATCCAGATTTGGGTTTTCCATGGTTTCCCAAATCACTGCAGGCAAATTCCGGGATGCTTCCTTCAAAAGGCCATGGCCGAATTCCTTCCCATTCCTTGCCCCCTCCCCCCATCCTTTCCCGTCTCTAAAGACCTCGCTGTTAGAGAGACGTTAAGCAGATAAGAAACTAGTGTAGGAAAAAATATTCTACCATCAGGAGTTGTGGGTTAACGTCATCCACATCAAATTTCCCCACAGACGATAAGATAATGGAGTGACATCGCTCCATTTGGACGGATGGAGCGATCGTGTATGGCCGCCTCTAGACGACCTCGGCCACTCCGATCTAGTTAGTACCGCACTGGATTTTCCGAACAGTGTTGCAGATCAGCAAAAAATTCAGCTTTCATTAACGAGTGCGAAAAAAGTCTAAGAAACCTGTGAAACATTTGCGTGTCTATTAAAAAAAAAAAAAAAAATAGAAATGAACTTGGCTGTTTCGGGCGTGTAATGTAAAATGATTTGTTCACGTAATAACTTCCAGGCCACGATTTAGTGAGACCAGGTCGGTTCGTCTAAAGGGGCGTTTAGAGTGATTAGGACGGCGCGGCATGACACAAAGAGAAGAGGTATTGGCCGCAGATTTCGCAGATTTTAGGTTGGCCGCAAATTTCACTGGTCGCAGTTTTCACATATCCAAATCCAACAATTTGTAATCTGTAACAATAGGTAATGCAGAACAAAAAAGTGAACAGTGTCGCAGATACGTTGCTTTGACTTTAAACATCGTGGTGGTCTGGCGAATCTGCCTTAGCAAGGACAATTATTGTCTTTGCTAAGGCAGATTCGTTTTCTTACTTATAGAACAGTGGATACACATTTAAAAATTGAATTACAGTTGCATTATTCGAGCAATTAGTCGTGGTAACCATCTTGTGACCTACATAAATTACTCATTTGAGTTGTATTTATTAAATAAATTTATCTATAATTAATCATACGTAAATGAGCTTCAATACATCTTCTAGTTGTATCAACTCGTGTTAACGCTTCGTTAACGTAAAGGTCATCATGGGCATGGATTACAAAGGGGATCAATCGTGGCTTTTGAAAGGTCATTCCGGTATTCTACTAGAGTGATTTCGGGAAACAACTGGGAAAAACTCTAGATTGATGCACATAGATTCGAACGCGCGTCTTTCCTAATTCCAGGTCCTAGTGTTACCGCTTATCCGCAAGGTTAGGTGCTGCAATTGTAATGAGTCAACGAGATAGTAGCTGTATTGTCGGAGTAATTTTATAAACACATTACGATTAACGCAGACTGTTCTTATTTAATCGTACGAAACTATAGATATGTAAACACAATTCTTTTACTGAGCCTGGTGGGAGGGAGTTAGTTTGGGACTGGACTCAAACTCACAGATTTTGCATTTCCATTGAATCGCAAATTCGCTACAGGCGAATGTCAGGATGTTTCATTTAATAACACTTGACCGAATTCATTCTCGTTGTTTAGTGCGCAGTAATCCTGTCCATCTATAACGAATTTAACGTCGACGAGCCAAAAAGTCATTAAGAACTACTGTGTTAAATCTTTATCTCCGCAATCATCGATAACTTCCTTCATGGAACGTCATTCAGTACTATCACCATTCTATTCAGAGTCCCAATGCATGGGTTCCATTTTTATGAATAATGTTAATCAGATAGGATTCAGTTTGTCAATCTGTTTACTGTTATATTATAATCTTTAACATTGTTAACTAATTTGCACTTTGTCCAATTGGTAAATGATTCCGGAAAATAAATAAATAAATAAAATTACTACTCCAGGAACGGGATATAAGTACCTGTCACCTGCCATTCCTTAGCAAAAATCGAATGCTACTGTCCTTTTTAGAAACCAAATACAGAGATTAAAAGATTCAAAATGAAAAATTCTTTTAGTTTCGACTGAAAACTGTAAGTTTTTGCAAATAACATTTTATTTTCTTTGA
>CM061919.1:134406712-134520488 GCA_031002005.1 Vandiemenella viatica
ACGCCAAAGATAGTATCTGCACTCTGTAACAACAAATATAATAACACTGACAAGTTTTCAAGATGTGAATAAATTCCTCCGATGTATTTGTAAAGCATATTCGTGGCTTACTATTAAGTATGCACTATCGATATTCTGAGTTATTTTACATGATTAGTACATATTATGTTTGATAGTTTATGCTCGCTAGATTTTTCGACCGTAATTCCCTGGTTATACCAAAAGAAAACTTTCCAATGGCGCCAAAATACTTTTTTATAAAATTCGATGAGACGTTTCCAGATTTCGCTTAGTTCTGGAGATATAGTTTCTCATAGATTGTGTGATTAGGTCGAAATGTGGCCAGTAAGAGAAGAACAAATTCCGTGACGCCGCAATTTTATGATGTCTTCTTAAGGCGAGACATTTTGAGATTTCGCTTAGTTCTAGACATATCGTGTGTCAAAGGATTTGTTAATTTGGTCAAATGCGGCCAGGAGCAAAAGAAAAATTTCATTTGTTCCTTTAATTTGACGAGACATTTAGTTTTAGAGATACGCTATGTCAAAGGCGATGTGATTAGGATGAAGTGCGACCTGGACAAGAAGTAATATTCCCCTTTGTGCCATGAATTTAGGAATATTTTGAATTACGATAGTTAGGAACTTAGGATAGAAATCGAAATATTTTGTTCTTTACTTCAATATTATATTTGGCGTGAATAACATCATTGGAAATGTTTGTTGTTCTGTATTATTGATTTTGTGCCACATCATAAACTTTCTGTCGAATGACGTCTAGGATTCGTTTCTTTTTACTTTTATATACACTTTTTCTAGAGAAGTATGTATTAAAAAAGGAGTGTGACAAATTATAAAGCTATGGCACTTGCAATTACCCTTCTGGTTCAGGTAGCACATTAGCGTCACCACGTAATATTTCAGCCAATATATCTCGAGAACCAAGCAATATATCTAAAAAAAATGTATTCTTTAATTTCAGTTAGTTTTTAAGAATCCATCACCAGATTGTAGCACCGCGCCAAGGTAATGAATGATAGAACTACAAATTTCTACTTATACGAAGACACGCGCCCATAGCAGCGGGCAAATGTTAGTACACCTATTATATAAAAATGATCAAAGTTTCATTTGGAGTCTAATTTAATAAATGTTTGCATTAGTAATTCATTTGTTTATTGTAAAATATTTCCCATCTCCCAAAAAGCTTATAATCCTTAGCTGAAACATATGTGATGCAAAAAAGTTTTGATAGTTAAATAAATAAATAAGAAAAATAAGTAGTCAATAAATAAAATACTTAGGTAATAGTCTTTCACTATTGGAATCTGCATCCATAATTTCATCATACAGCAGTATGTGATGTCTTATGGCAATTTTCGATGAACACAATTTCTTGCACTCGAATTTCCTTTGTGTAAACTACAAGTGGAAGGACAAGGAGAACTGTATACAACAAAGGATGTCCCCACAATAATTAATAACACTTCACCCCATCCTCACCAATCCTTCCGCCCCTATATTCTTTCACCGTTCCGGCCAACTGGACGGTGCATGCAGGATCCATGAGTGAATGGCAGTTGCTGGTCCACCCACCACAACCCTGTTTCCAAATAATACAACCATCTTACATCATCCGATTCCGTCAACAGAAACGTCTCATCAAGTAATTCTGTTTTTGTCTGCATACCATCTAAATAATGGTGAAACAAAACGTCGAACTATCGTATAGAGTTTGGCCTGGTAGTTGTGATTGAAAAAGTTGTGGCACAAAGTCAAGTTAACATTTGAAGAAAGGAGTGTGCTGAATCAGATAATCCCTACAGTCTTCAGAGTATTTAAAAATAATCTAATACCATTCGACTCGTCGACTACACAGAGGCTGTAGAGAAGAGAACATAACAGAATTTGATTTATTCAATTAAAAAAAATGTAATAGAGCGTACGCTCCGGCGAAAATTTCCTTACACATCCATTTTCCCCCTTTCCTCCACCCACCTACATTTGCCCTCTACAAATTTTAACTTTAAATTGTTTCAACGTTTTTGGTAAATGATTCATCATTTCTGTTGGTTACTTATTCCAATCCCTGACACCCTCACCTTAAAAAGAGAATCTTCCTACACCCTTGTGCCTGAAATCGAGTGCAAGCTTGTGGTCTTGGTCATCTTTTCCCTTCCATGCATTACTTTTAATTCTTACACCAATATCTTCCCATTCCTCATTACCAATATACGACTTGTACACTCCCATAACCTTCTTCGCCTTCTTCCTGTCTTCTAATGAATCCCACCTTGTAGAAAACTATCTTGAAAATTTATATCGCAGAACGCTGAGAACGTGTGTTGATGCTCATACATGGTATATTCTTTACCGGGGTGACTGGTATAAACATATTACTAGGTTTATAGTACCAAAGTTTGTCTCCAGTTCTAAACATTGCTCAATAAATCAGTGATGGAAAACATACCAAGCTTTGTTCTCCAGTGTAACCATTATGGAGCCGGTAGAATGTGACGCGTCTTTGTTATATGGACAAATCGACAATTCCGCTAAATATTCTAGTTTTTCCTAGAGAATCTTTATTTCTATCTCTAAAAACTACTATTTCATCCATAGTTTATACCCCATTTAGCACAATTTTATGGTTCACTTTGCCAAAAACCTTTGAAAGATCAAGTGTTGCCCTAGCAATTTTGCCTTCCTTGTCCATTTCACCCGAAATGCCTTTCATTAAGCCTAGTAAGTGAGATTCGCAAGAATATCCTTGCCTGAAGCCATGTTATCGATTTAAAAAGTACTTACCTTTCTCACAGACACCTTTGATGTTGTTCCATATCAATCTTTCCATTAATTTACCTACCATTGATCTCAAACCGATTGGCCTGTAATTTTCGACCATATTTGTCACCCCTCCTTTATGGACCGGTACTTCTGTCGCACATTTCCAGTCTTCTGGTAAGAAACAAGTGTCAAGATAAGGTACAATACCAAATCCTGCTAACTTTAAGATATCCGTAGTTTGTACTATCTGCACCAGACCCTTTATGCTTTTTTAGCCTTCTTAGTTCCTTCGTTATATCTTCAAGATGAATTTTAGATTTCTTAGTGTGCTCATCACAAATTGTGTGAATAATCACATTCTTCGATTTGGACCCTCCTATTCCTGAATCCTAATCTCTAATGGTCTCACTAAACCAATTACTTAAAATCTCTGCCTTTTTCAAATCCTCAGTTACTTTTGCTCCATTCTTATCAATAATTGTCTCCACACCCTCCCTTCTCCTCAGTTTTCTAACATACCTACAGAAATTTCTATATGCATCCGTCCCTGCACCAATAACATTCTTCATAATCCCATCTTTAGACACTTTCTTTGCTGTTATGAATTTCTTATTGAGTTGTTTCATGCGTTCCCTGCCAGTATCTTTAATCGCTTATAATACGTGGATTCTGTTTCATTTTCTATTTTGGAATAAATATTTCTTAATTCTTTGTTCTTATCTCTATGAAAATTCTCACTTCTACTCCACTGAACAAGTGATTTCCTTCCATTTGCTGAAACTTTTCCTGAAATATACGTATCTTCAGTTTGGAAATTTGTACCTTTCTGCAACTTTATCTATTTCCCCCTTAAATTTTTCACACATTTATCGTCGCCGTTGTATAAATACAACGAAAATTACCAATATTGACCTTTTCTTATGATTTTGTCGGGAAATACATGTGTGTCAAGTACCATGTTTCTAGGACCATGTAAAATGTAGTGGAATTTTGATAACGGTGTATTGTAGTAGATAAAGTGAAGTTGAATTTCACTTCGAAAAGAAGGAAACAAACGATTTAATATTTCACATATGTATTATTTTAGCTTAATAGCTCCGTTTAAATGAAAATCTGAGGTATGTAAAAGTATTAGGGTGGAAAGCGATTTCACAATTGGTGTAGATAAAGGTAAGACATACGGAAATTTAACAAGTTTGGTTTTTTCTTATAATTTGATGTTAAAACTTCAGCCGGATATCAAATTTTAGCTTTGTATGACTACGGGAAGTACCTTAGAGTTTTGATGTTCATCAATCAGTTGGTGAATGAGTGAGTGAAAAAATCGTTGAAATTTGTATATGAGTAACTTCCAAACTAAAAACAGGAACAAAACAAAATTTAATTCGTTTGTTAATGTTTCTGATATCTATGTATAATAGAAATATGAGGCATCTAGCGTTTCTAACACCGAAAGAATTGAGGTACAAAAATTGTCCGGATCCACTGATAGAGAATGCCACTGAAGAATCTACTTTGCGGTCGCACGGTAGTGTACTCGGATAAAAACTCCATAAGGAAAGATGTTCTGATAGTTTCAATACTTGAGAAATGCGATAAAATGGACTGCATAACACAACCAGCAAAGAAAGAATGGAGTAGTTACCATCGCGATCGTAGAAACTTGACGACAGTAACGTGGCGCTCATAGCAACAGCTTAAAATTAACAAATTCGTCGAGGGTAATGCTGTAACAAGAAGTTTCAGTTGTCATCCTTATCCATACTGCATTTCAACCTAACAACAATCTCCACTCATAATGCGGGAACAAAATCAAAGTTTCTATCATACCCGTATGGATGCAATCACTATCGTATGTTTGTAACGTCATACATCGCAACATGAACTCGATTCTTCAGATAGTCATCTCACAACTCTTTCAAAAATAATAATTAAAAAAATCAATTAAAATACGGGCAACAGCCACCTATTTACTGCTGGCTGTTTCTAGAATCAAATATGCAACGTCTATGTAGTGAAGTATCCACTGTCATATAAATTGTAATAATTAAACACACAGAAGGAATAAAATTTAGTCTGCATTTTCGATAAAAAATTAAAATGTGTTGGCAGCAAAGCTGAAGTTACCTTATAAACAAATTCATTAACGTATCTTCGCAATTCCCTGTAGACTCCAGCAGAGACAATATATAAGGACTCCAGCATCTGAAACCAACTCCAGAGACACTAGATAACAGCATCAGTAATGCCAACCTATTATCATGAGAAACAGCAGCATAATATTAATATACCGATTTGACATATCCTCCAATTGATGTTAATTCGACAGCCCAATCTTCACCTCTGGCACAGCTTGCTGTCTAATGCGAAGTACACCAGAACGTTTGCATGATTTTGATTACAAGTTAAGCAGTAGGTTCCTTATATTGATAGGATTACTGAATTGATCAGAAATTCCGATGAAGCTATCATGAGTACCAAATGAATTTTCACGGTTATGTTCCGTCATATACAGTTTGATGCTAATTTCGGTTTTGTTTGTAACTTCATACTGACTGTCTGTATATCTGACTTTTCCGTTGAATACATTTCTCATCTCATAGTCATTAGATATCATGGGTGTCAGGCGTCAGTATCCCAGTCACGTTGGTTCATACTATACTATTCTTTCCTTAAAACCCTTCGGCTCGTATTGTATTTCTACCTTAATAATACATCTTCGCTCTGGCTGATTCTGTATGCATAAAATTATCTCAGTACAGCATTAATGATTCTAATTTTTTTATGATTGATGTTATGTTTACTACATCTCAGGCTGTGGAGTTGCTCCAGTCTTTATGACAAGGGCCAAACAGCGCTGGATCTAGAAGGGGAGGCTGGGGGGATGGAAGAGGCAAAATCGTGATTAAAGGGCGTCAAATTTGGGGCTGCGTGGCAACAATGGGGACGGCAAAATAACATTCGAAGTACTAACAATCTCACAGTTTTTTCCTCCCCTCGGAAAATTCCTAGTTCTGTCACTGCGACCAAATATAATCCCAATCCTTTCAACCTAACCGCAAGATATCTGGGGATGCTATTAATTACTGCAAGAATTGTCTGATAAAGAAGATATTGAATTGTGTTCTGCAGTTATATGCTAGTAAAAAAATAAAATTATTGTTTTAAAAACTGGGCAACACGCTTTTCGTAGCAATGTGATTTTTCACCTCGCGCTTTTTCACGTTAAAGGTTTTACTCTTATTTTAAGCTTATCCAATAAATTAAGTCAAATATTTTATAGTTGTAAGTTTTCAATATTACTGTTTAGAACTTTGATTAACATTTAGTTATTACTCTCACGCTTAAATTATTTCTAAAGTGGTGTACAATGTAAAGATTGTTATAGACTGGGAAGTTTTGTATCTTCCAACACAACACATTTATTCTAACACCGTTTATCAAATAAATGTGTTTGCTGTTATTGTCTTCTTAGACGAAAAATATGTTTAGTATTAAAAATAAAAAAAGCAATGGTCCAATAATCACTTCTACTTCTTTTGATTCATACAAAATAGCTGAGAATCATGATCAGAGATAACGTTTATTACTGGCATTGTGCTGTTATTATTTTTAGGAGATAAAAAAAAGTCTAAAATATTTTAGGAGGTGATAGTATGCACCAAAATAAGACAAAAATGTCCAATAAACATTAGGTCGCAAACGCATAATTTCGGAGTTAATAACAGGTCCTCAATGTAACCCCGCAAACGGCAACCTATACAGTGTACGTGATGACAGGCGGTGAAGACGTTCAGAACCAACCAAGACAGTTTCAAATAGTGCGTGATTCCTTACGTCGAAGGGCTGAGGCATGCAATGTCGTACGCGGACGTTACATTGCGGACCTGTTATTTACTCCGAAACCATGCGTTTGCGACACAATTTTTACTAAACGTTTTTGTCTTTTTGATGCTTACTATCACCTCCTAAAATATTTTACACTTTTCTTAACACCCTGTATACCCAAAAATTAATAGTTCCAGTTTTTCTATCATTTTGTATTCATTTAGACAAATTTAAAAAGTTCAGTTAAAAAGACAACATCAAGGCTTCCGTATTTAAACTCTCAATGTTGTAATTAAGAAAGCCAACATTGGAATATCATCGCAATACTGTTTGTTGGTTAAAATTATTCTAATTTTGTTAGCAACAGAAAAATTTCGAGTTGGGGCCCTCTAGATTCGTATAACTATGAGCTTCTCTTGTCAGTATTCTAGGTTTGTAACAGTATTTATGTAATCATCATATATATTATTTCTATAAGGTATTTTTTTGTCACAAGCCTGTATCTCCTTTCATACTTAACCGAAATCAATGAATGAGGTGTCATTTTAAAGCTTATGGTCTCCACTTTGGTCACATCATACTTCAAGAAATGAAGTTTTCGGAATTCGACCCTTAAAGGGAAAAAATGTCAATCTTTCTAAAATGCTGTTTTCTGTGTTACGAGTCATTTATCTCCCTGGATACGTATATGAAATCGTTTAATGTAGTATCATTTTAAAGAGTAAGATCTCCGCTTTAGTGACGTCATATATTAAGACAGATATTTTTCGGAATTCGACCCTTAAAGGGCAAAAGTATCAATATTTTTGCAACGCATAATTGTGTCACGAGCGATTTATCTATCTTAATATCTAACCGATGTAGATAAATGAGGTATCATATTAAAGATCGAGGTCTACGCCGTGGTAACATTATATTTCAAGAAAAGAATTTTTGGTTTTTCGACCCTTAAAGGGCAAAAATGTCGATTTTTCTAAAATGCGTTTTTTGTATCTCGAGCCATTTATCTCCCTGGATATCTAACCAAAATCGATAAATGAAGTAGGATTATGAGGAGCAATGTCTCAGCTTTGTGACGTGATATATAAAGAAAGAATGTTTTTGGAATTCAACCCTTAAAGGGAAAAAGTATAAATTTTTCAATAACGCATTTTTGTGTCTCGAGTGATTTATCTCCCTTAATATCTAACCGATATAGATAAATGAGGTATCATATTAAAGAATAAGGTTTCCGCCGTGGTAACATTATATTTTAAGAAAGGAATTGTTCGTAATTGGACCCTTAAAGGGCAAAAATTTCAACTTTATTAAAATTCGTTTTTTATGTCTTGAGCAATTTCTCTCCCTGGATATCTAACCAAAATCGATAAATGAAGTAGGATTATGAGGAGTAATGTCTCAGCTTTGTGACATCATATTTTAAGAAAGAATGTTTTTGGAATTCAACCATTAAAGGGAAAAAGTATAAATTTTTCTATAATGCATTTTTGTGTCACGAGCCATTTATCTCCCTTGATTTCTAACCGATATAGATAAATGAGATATCATATTAAAGACTAAGGTCTCCGCCGTGGTAACATTATATTCTAAGAAAGGAATTTTTCGTTTTTCGACCCTTAAAGGGCAAAAATGGCGATTTTTCTAAAATGCGATTTTTGTATCTCGAGCCATTTATCTCCCTGGATATCTAATCAAAATCGATAAGTGAAGTAGGTTTATGAGGATTGATGTCTCAGCTTTGTAACATCATATTTTAAGAAAGAATGTTTTTGGAATTCAACCATTAAAGGGAAAAGTATAAATTTTTCTATAATGCATTTTTGTGTCACGAGCCATTTATCTCCCTTAATATCTAACCGATATAGATAAATGAGGTATCATATTAAAGAATAAGGTTTCCACCGTGGTAACATTATATTTTAAGAAAGGAATTGTTCGTAATTGGACCCTTAAAGGGCAAAAATGTCAACTTTATTAAAATTCGTTTTTTATGTCTTGAGCAATTTCTCTCCCTGGATATCTAACCAAAATCGATAAATGAAGTAGGATTATGAGGAGTAAAGTCTCAGCTTTGTGACATCAAATTTTAAGAAAGAATGTTTTTGGAATTCAACCATTAAAGGGAAAAAGTATAATTTTTTCTATAATGCATTTTTGTGTCACGAGCCATTTATCTCCCTTGATTTCTAACCGATATAGATAAATGAGATATCATATTAAAGACTAAGGTCTCCGCCGTGGTAACATTATATTCTAAGAAAGGAATTTTTCGTTTTTCGACCCTTAAAGGGCAAAAATGGCGATTTTTCTAAAATGCGATTTTTGTATCTCGAGCCATTTATCTCCCTGGATATCTAATCAAAATCGATAAATGAAGTAGGATTATAAGGAGTAATGTCTCAGCTTTGTGACATGATATTTTATGAAAGAATGTTTTTGGAATTCAACCCTTAAAGGGAAAAAGTTTAAATTTTTCAATAAGGTATTTTGTGTCACGAGCGATTTATCTCCCTTAATATCTAATCGATATAGATAAATGAGGTATCATATTAACGAATAAGGTTTACGCCGTGGTAACATTATATTTTAAGAAAGGAATTGTTTGTAATTGGACCCTTAAAGGGCAAAAATGTCAATTTTTCTAAAATTCGTTTTTTATGTCTTGAGCTATTTATCTTCCTGGATATCTAACCAAAATTCAAAATCAAGTAGGGTTATGAGGATTGATGTCTCAGCTTTGTGACATCATATTTTAAGAAAGAATGTTTTTGGAATTCAACCATTAAAGGGAAAAGTATAAATTTTTCTATAATGCATTTTTGTGTCACGAGCCATTTATCTCCCTTGATATATAACCGATATAGATAAATGAGGTATCATAGTAAAGATTAAGGTCTCCACCATAGTCACATTATATTTTAAGAAAGAATTTTTCGTTATTCGACCCTTAAAGGAAATAAATATCAGTATTTCTAAAATACGTTTTTTCTGTCTCAATTAATTTACCTCCGTTGACAATTAAACAAAATTGATAAACGAGGTATCATTTAAAAGATTAAGGTAGCTGCTTTGGTCACACCATATTTTATAAAAGAATTTTTTTGTAATTCGACCCTTAAAGATTTGTTTTTATTATATGCCATTTATCTTCTTCGATACTTATCTGAAATCGATAAATGACATATCGTTTTAAAAATTAAGGTCTCCAGCAACGTAAAATCATAGATTAAGGAAAAAATGTTCAGAATGTGGTGCTATAAGTGGTAGCGCGTATGAGACTGTTCAGAGCCAAGTCCCCAGATTTCAGCAGCGGATATCACAGAGAAGTCAATAACATTCTTTTTATTCTATAAGTAGTTTTTCGTATATATTTTTTTCTTTTACGGAAACACTGTCGTTTTGCTATGCAATTCCAATGTAATCATTTTATTCGCTCAGCAACAAATATCACAGAGATGTTGATATGTAGTGTGCTGTTTGTGAAGGTTGGTTTTATTCTGCCAAGGTCAGTGACATTTTGTCATAAGTAAAGTGTGTTTTAAATTTTCCTAACTGTTTCATAATATGTTGTGAGTATTTTGCTGTGCACCTATTAATCTAAAAAAAATATTTGCTACAAAACTACGGTTCTACTATTCATTATATTACAAGCATTCAACCTCACTATTCGTCGTATTTTATTCGCGAAATTTTCGCACGGGTCGTCTAGTATATATTATTTCTATAAGGTATTTTTTTGTCACAAGCCTGTATCTTCCTTCATACTTAACCGAAATCAATGAATGAGGTGTCATTTTAAAGCATATGGTCTCCACTTTGGTTACCTCATATTTTAAGAAATAAAGTTTTCGGAATTAGACTCTTTAAGGGCAAAAATGTCAATATTTCTAAAATGTTGTTTTCTGTGTTATGAATCATTTATCTCCCTTGATACCTATCTGAAATCGTTTAATGAAGTATCATTTTAAATATTAAGATCTCCGCTTTAGTGAAGTCATATACTAAGACGGAAATTTTTCGGAATTCGACCCTTAAAGGGCAAAAGTATCAATATTTTTTAAATGCGTTTTTGTGTCACGAGCAATTTATCTCCCTTAACATCTAACAGATATAGATAAATTAGGTATGATATTAAAGACTGAAGTCTCCGCCGTGGTAACGTTATGTTTCAAGAAAGGAATTTTTCGTAATTCGACACTTAAAGGGCAAAAATGTTAATTTTTCTAAAATAGGTTTTTTGTGTCTCGCGCCCCTTATCTCCCTGGATATCTATCCAAAATTGATAAATCAAGTAAGATTATGAAAAATATTGTCTCAGCCTTATGACATAATATTTTAAGAAAGAATGTTTTTTGAATTCATCCCATAAAGGGAAAAAGTATAAATTTTTCTATAACGCATTTTTGTGTCACGAGCGATTTATCTCCGTTAATATCTAACAGATATAGATAAATGAGGTATCATTTTATAGAATAAGGTATCCGCCGTGGTAACATTATATTTTAAGGAAGGAATTTTTCGTAATTCAACACTTAAAGGGCAAAAATGTAACTTTTTCTAAAATAGGTTTTTTGTGTCTCGCGCCCCTTATCTCCCTGGATATCTATCCAAAATCGATAAATCAGGTAAGATTATGAAAAATATTGTCTCAGCCTTATGACATAATATTTTAAGAAATAATGTTTTTTGAATTCATCCCGTAAATGGAAAAAGTATAAATTTTTCTATAACGCATTTTTGTGTCACGAGCGATTTATCTCCCTTAATATCTAACAGATATAGATAAATGAGGTATCATTTTATAGAATAAGGTATCCGCCGTGGTAACATTATATTTTAAGAAAGGAATGGTTCGTAGTTCGACCCTTAAAGGGCAAAAATGTCAATTTTTCTAAAATGCGTTTTTTGTATCTCGAGCCATTTATCTCCCTGGATATGTAACCAAAATCGATAAATGAAGTAGGATTATAAGGAGTAATGTTTCAGCTTTGTGACATCATATTTTAAGAAAAAAGGTTTTTTGAATTCATCCCATAAAGGGAAAAAGTATAAATTTTTCTACAACGCATTTTTGTGTCACGAGCGATTTATCTCCCTTAATATCTAACAGATATAGATAAATGAGGTATCATATAAAATAATAAGGTCACCGCCGTGGTAACATTACATTTTAAGAAAGGAATTTTTTGTAACTTGAACCTTAAAGGGTAAAAATGTCAATTTTTCTAAAATGCGTTTTTTGTATCTGGAGCCATTTATCTCCCTTAACAATTAAACAAAATTGATAAACGAGGTATCATTTTAAAGATTGAGGTTTTCGTAATGTCTTCGGTTCCGTTGCCACATTTTAAGAAAGAAATTATTCAAAATTCTGACCTTAAAGGGCAAAGGTATTAGTATTTTTAAAACGCATTTTTCTGTCACCAGGTATTTATTTTCTTCGCACAGCAACAAATATTTCAGAGATATTGATACGTTGTGTGCATTTTGTTCAGGTTTAATTTATTTTGCTAAGGTCAGTGACAGTTTGTCATAAATACAGAGTGTTTTAAATTTTCCTAACTGTTTCGTAATATGTTGCGAGTATTTTGATGTGCACCTATTACACACACAAACACACACACATACACACCACACACACACATACACACACATACACACATATACACACACACACAAAAACAAAAATTGCTACAAAAGTATGGTTCTACTTTTCATTATATTACAAGCATTCAACCTCACTATTCATCGCATTTCATTCGCGAAATTTTCGCACGGGTCGTCTAGTACTTACTTATAATTTCACTGCTTCGTTGAATGTTATTTTAAACGAAAATGGCAACTTTCTCCATATTACATCTACAATAGTAAAAACTTAATTTATATTTCGGGATTAAATTCTTTATCCCGCTAATAAACATCTTCAACTAACATTATCAATTTTTTGCGTCTCTTTAAGCAATCAAATTTTCATCGATTTTATTAAAAATTTCTGTTATATTTTGATGCAAAATAGTGTCAAAAGTCTTTGGTTGGATGATTTTAAATATTTTACTGCATAACTATATGCTGGCATATCAGTTACAATTTGTTTCTTTGGTAAGCGTTAATTTTTGGCAGAGAAATTCTGATTTTCAAGCACTTAGTTTCCTTTATTGATCTTAATTCAATTGTGATCGTTTGGCTGTGGGGACAGTGTCACGGGAGTATGGTAGTTGATATTAATTAAATTAGACCAAATTACGAATCTGATACACAAATGCATTTCACTTGAGCTGCAAAAATGAAGAATAATATCAGCGATGAACTGAATTCAGAACTTTAGGGCTTAATTATTGACAGTAAATTTTATGCGTTTCTTCACTGCAGGCAGCGTCTCTTCGCATGGTCCAGTTGTCTCCGTCTTCCCTTGTCAGGAGCTTTAACAAGCAGATTAAAACATTTATGATCACAGTACTCATTAGTATTTACAATTGTAGCTATGTGAAGTATATATCAACAAGTACATGAAATAAAAATCTCTAGCAGTTGTATAGAATTATAACTTCTCTAAATTCTTTCTATTCAACCCCCAAAAAATAAATCGTTGTATTAAAAAATTGACTACTTTCAATCAAAACTAAGGAAATTTTTCTTTTCCATTTTAATCTCCTAATTTCTTAACTAAAAAGAACTCTGAGAACAGCATTCGAATTAGGATCAAGAAATGACAGTCGACAAAGTTACTTATTATTTCATTTAAATAAAGTAACTAACAAATGATGTTACGAGTTTGCAGTTACTAATGGAAATATGTGTAAATTTTGGGGGTGTGAAGGGAATAACTTGCAATTCCAACCGGCTAATATTAATTTTAATTTGAATAATTGGTTAGGGTAGTTGACCATATCAGAAATGTATGTGGGAACGTAAGTGGTTTTCAAGTAGGCAACATGACTTCAGGCAAGGATATTCATGCCAATCTTAGTTGGTGGGATATATGCAAGATATTTCAGATGAAATGGACAAGGGAGGCCAAATTGATAGTGTAGCACTAGATCTTTCAAAGGCGATTAACAGAGTAAGCCACAAAATGGTAGTAAATAAGGTAAAAACTATTAGAGTGGATGAGAAAGTTATTTGCTGGGTAGAAGAATTTTTAAAAGGTAGAAAACAGAAAGTTAGGGTAGGAAATGTGGTATCAAAGGAAGTGGAATTAAAATTGGAAGTGCCGCAGGGTAGCGTATTGGGACAATTGCTATTCATTATTCTAATGAATAATTGTGTTGATTGTTTACTATCTGAAATTAGATTGTTTGCAGATGACATAATGCTGTATAAAAGGATCAAAACGATAGAGGACTGTAAACAGTTGCAGGGTGATCTGGACAGGTTATCTAGTTGGGTTGGTAAACACGGGATGATGATAAATGCAAAGAAGAGTCAGCTTATTAGATACACAAATAAAAAACAAAAGGTTAATTATGAATATAAGGTAGGGAAAGAATTGCTTGCTGATGAATTGTAAATATCTTGGCATTACATTTGATAACGAGCTTAACTGGGCAGGACACATTGGACAGGTGGTAGGAAAATGTTTCAAAATCCTGCACTTGTTGGAGAGAGTGATGAGGGGATGCACGAGAGAAGTAAAGGAATTGGGTTACAAAACTTTGGCCAGACCATTGCTCGAAAATGGTAGTGTAGTATGGGACACACATTTTGAGTATCAAATACAGGAGTTGGAGAAGGTGCAAAGAAGAGCTGCTAGATTTGTTTCTGGAAAGTATAGCAGAATGCAATCAGTGACAGATATGATAAAGGAGCTGGAATGGTTTCATTGCAAGACAGAAGGAGGATGAGGAGGGTCAAGGGAGTGTACAGTGCGTATACTGGCGGTGAGGCATTAGAAGATATTGCAGTAGGTATGAAAAGTGGTTCATGGAAGGGAAAAGATGACCATGACCACAAGCTGGCACTCGATTTCAGGCTCAAGGATGTGGGAAGATTCTCTTTTTTAGGTAAGGGTGTCAGGGATTGGAATGAGTTACCAAGGGGAATGATGAATAACTTACCGAAAATGTTAAAAGAATTTAAACTTAAAATTTGTAGAGGGCAAATGTAGGTGGGTGCAGGATAGGGGGAAGTTGAATGTGTAGGGAAATTGCTACCGGAGCGTGTGCTCCATTGCAATTAAATTAAATCAACCGCTTAGAGCGCTATCACATTATTGTGTAATGATTTTTCCGAACCACCAAAATTAAGTTATATCGCCTCATTAAAAGAAGGTTTATCAATAGGATTCCTACATTTTCTTCCTGACACTATTTTATTTCTAAAATGGCAACGTTTTTTAATACCTACGCAATACAAAGCTATTTAATGAGTGAACGAAGATTAAAATTTCTCACACAAATGCCGCTATTCTCTATAAATGAAAGTGAATTTGAATCTAGTCCTTCCATTAAAACATTATCCTTGTGACCTCTTCCAACCACAGTTTTAATTTAAGAAATCTACTCTTCATTGTATAATTGGGCCAAGAAACAGAAAATAAAGGACTTAAGTGAGGTCAATGAGTTTTTGGCTTATAATTCCTGTCGTCAGAGAATAATTCCTTGCCAATATTTTGTCAAAATAAGCCCTAGGTAATAGTGTATAAAATGAGCAACACACTCTAGCAATCTTTTGCCATGTCCTATCTCATTTGATGAATAACGCCCATACATTGCCGCAACAACTCTAATTCATGGAAAACATAACAACTGTTTCATATGGCATTTCATTCGAGCGATGCCCGGATATTATTGCTGGATTCACTGCTTCCTACATAAATCATTGTTACGAGTTACCATCGTTGTTATAGCGTAAACTGCACTGATATAGTTTGATCTGTATTTTATAGCGGTAAATTAAAAAATCACCACTTTTTAATATTATGAAGCTTGCCCCTTCGTCCTTCACCCACAAAGTAATCATGTCAATCAACTAAAACTAAGCCACACATTCACAGAGATCATTTACTGTAATAGTGTAAACGACGGAGCGGAAGAGGGGGAGGAGGCGATGGTGGACCTTGTTCATTCCACGTTACAACATTTACAAATACGCATTGCTTTTGAGAAATATGTGTATATCGCTAGCGCTGACTGTTAATGGTGGTGGTCTCGATATTTTTATTGCTACTAGAAGTTTAATTGACAAGGAATTCTCCGTAAAGAGGAATGCCGAAATTATGATACCTTTTGTTTAACTTAGTGTTTGGCAATCATTGGAAAAGATAGCGAATCTTGTGCATCAACATCATGCCATGCTATAAGAATTCCGAAACGGAATTGCATTAAAAATTAATTCGATGAGTTATAACTCCTACAGATTCGTTAAAAATTGAAGTTAGGAAGTCCATTAGAAAAATTGCTTGTCACGTGAATAATTTTATCTTCAATATAATGTGTAGTATAATAATGCTTTGGCATCAAAATAAATTAATTTATTCTCTCAAATCAGTCCCCCCTCTCTTGTTTTAGAACTTTGAAAACCAAATTATATTAAATTATATAAAACTGTTCAATTTATATTACGTTTACCGTAGTTCAAATGAAACCTTACGTTTGAATGTTACACATACAAAAAGAATACTTGAAATGAATGAATATTTCGAGTTCAATAACAATTGAACTGTTGTGACACCATACGGGAGACCTTTTCCAAAATTATGTTTGTACTTACCTTTCTCATTAACTGTATTTCTTACAGACGAATATTCTGGAGCTGCATGAAGGCAGTTACGGACAAGATCCACCCATCCACCATTTTCAAAGATCTCTTGGGTGTTGGCTTTTATGTATTGCAGCAAATAGTGTTTGATGGAGGCTAGATGATGTTTCTCAGCTGCTATCAGAGCGGGGATAGCGTTCTGCGCTGTAATTCTCGTCACCAGGTCTTGTTCGCAGGCGATTTTGAGACGGGGCAATTGATACTTGTTGGCTGTAACTATAGTTTCTGTCAGTTCTGATATCATCGAAGGGATTCCGCTGGTATAGATATACTTCAAAAGTGCTGCCATTCCCTCTGAGCCGATATCAGTCACCACAATACGGCCGGATTGCGACTCCAGCATGTCGTGGCTGAACATTGCGGCGAATACAGGACTTCGAGCAGCCAGCACTGCCCGGTGAGCTTTCAACTCTTTGCCGCTACATTCGATGATCACGTCGGCAAACTTGCCCGATGACAGCATCGTCTCAAAATCTTCTATCAGGCAACATTGAGGAACTGGGTCTCTCAGGAACGCTATACAGATATAATAAACACTTCAGTCAATATTGGCCAGTATTCTTTAAATATAATAAATTCAATAAGAAATCGAAATGCTATCTGAAATTAATTTCATACCTACCTTCCATTTCAACAGTATTTCCTACAGACGATAATTCTGCAGCAGCTTTAGTGCAGTTACAGACAAAATCCGCCCAACCCTCCATTTCGATTATCTTGTTGATATTGGCTTTTATGTACCCCAATAAATACTGTTTGATGGAGGTGAGGTTATATTTCTCAGCTGTCACCAGAGCAGGAATTGCACTCTGCACTGTAATTTTCGTCACGAGGTCTCGTTCACAGGCTTTTTTCAGACGTGGTAATTGGTACTTGTTTGCTGCCACTAAGGATTCCATCAGTTCTGATACCGTCAAGGGAATTCCGCCGGTATAGATATACTGCAACAGTGCTGCTATGCCCTCTGAACCAACATCAGTCACCGCAATACGGCCTGATTGCGACTCCAGCGTGTCATGGCTGAACATAGTCGCAAATACCGGACAACGCGCAGACAGCACTGCCCGATGAGCTTTAAGTTCCTTGTCACTACATTCGAAGATTACATCGGCAAAGTTTCCAGATGACAACATCGCCTCAAAATCTTCTACAAAGCTGCACGCAGGTAGTGGGTCTCCATGAAAGATTGGGTTCGAATTTGGTTCTATGAATTCGACCTCACATATGAATGTCACAGAGTTGTCTTCATCCGAGCACTTCCATAAGCTTCGAGAGATACTCCAGTCTGTTTTCTGAGGTTCAAAAATAACAGATGCAGTTTCAAAATATTTGTCCCCAGAAATAAAACTGATTTTCGTTTCAGCAGTAATTTTATTCTCTTTTGCCAGCTCAATCGATAGGCACAAAATTAAACTTAAACCGTGGCCAACCCAATCTACACTGCATTTCAAAATCAAGTTGGTACCACCACTTATTGAAGTAAAATCCGAATCATCCATATCTATCACGTTTTCAATTCTCCTTTTGAACACGTACTTCATACAGTGAAGTTTATTACAGGAAAACATATTCAAACTTACTTTTCGATATGTTTTCTATCGCGTGACAAAAAAGTTGAGATCCTGTAAAAAAAACAGAAAAGAAACATAATATTACGTCACTGAATACGTGTCTAGCACTTGAGAATAGCGTACTTGTGCTGGAGTAGTTCTTTGTAGTTACGAATATGACGGTAATTTTATGAATAGTAAATATGCATAGAAAAGCAAAAAATAATAATTTCATGTTAGAAAAAACGTGATATCATCTTAAACCAAATCGAGTCCAACAGCAATTGAGGGTTATTAGAATATGACGAAAAAAAAAAACAAAAAACAATTGGCTGTCATTGTGGATTGCCGACAGAAGTAAAACCTTTAAACTATGAATATCATATGCGCAACACGTCATACTTATAGATACAGATATACTTAATAATAATAATTCCGTGTGGTCGTAATGTCCTGGTGACAGGGTTTCTGTGCATTCCCCTCTGTCTGAGCCGCCTTAGCCTAACCCGGTAGTACTATCAGATATAGGGGACCTACAGTTTAAAGGGGAATCCGAATCACGGAATACTTTTGGCATACTTCAGATTACACATCAAGCTGTGTCAGAGGAAATGGTCGGGTTAAGGGACTATAAAAATATTCACCCACACAAGGATTCGTACCGTTAACATTAAAATCACCAGTCAGACATCTCATCAGCTGACACACATATACTGTTAACATCAACATGTCGTTGACGCGAATTAATAAGAGTTTACCCATCCAACAATCGCTCAAATGCACCTAAAGAAATTTTCACTTCAAAAACTAAACATCTAACTTAGTCGACAACCCGAAGTTTGGTCAAATCTTCCCGAACGATATGTACCAAGGCTAATTTCTTTGCTCAGGCGCCTACAGTTGAAAGTGGAATCAGAACCACGGAACGTGCCGGCGTAGCTCATATACTCAAATGTATGAAAAACGGTGACAGAAATAAAGGTGAGGTGGAGGGGGGGGGGGGGGGGGGGAGGGGGGGGAGGGGGGAGAAGCAGGAGAGTGTTTAGGTTTCTGTTAATCAAACGTAAAGAGTGTTTTTCTATAAGTCTTAGAGTATATATATGCAAAGTTCCATCAAAATCGGATAAAACTGTATGTCTGTATTTAAGTTATTTTGTAGTGTTAAATTTCTTATGTACCGTAAAAAATAGTTCAAATCACTAGTTTGAATTTCGATTGTTATAGCTTTCTGTATTGTCCTATATTTAAAATAACACAGTTTCTTAATTAATTAGTTCCGGAATAGTAATAAAATCAACTGGAAATAATAAATATAAATATTCATATATAGCATTTAGTTACTCACATTAGGTTAATACATTATCGTTATTTTAAGTTCGACTATCGATATCGAATCAAGTTTACGATAACAAAAACGTACGTTCTAATAATTAACCTGTTCTGTCTGAAATTTAATAGTCTTTAATTGCCATCTAATATATATAGATATATATATATATATACATATTAAAAAAAAAAACTTCCTACCTTTTTTTAAAAAAACTTTCATAAGTAACAAATTAGTTGTTATCCACGTTATCCAAAATATTTAGTTTGGTAAAATTTCTGTTCTGATGTCCAATTAAAATAACCTAATAACTCACGTACAGCGGACATGAACAAAGACATTTAACAAAAGTGGTCAGTAAAATACGTAAAAAACAAATAAGTTGTAATGTATAAACTTTGGTCAAGCAGCATCATTAGCCAAAGTTTTAATTAAATTGAAATTTAGGAAAGGCCCAAATGTCAATTGACATTCATAGTTACAGCAGAGACCATGAGTCATTTAAGAGAATTTTTTTAAAAAAATTATTACTTTCATTAGTGACGTGTTACTGAAAAGTGCTTCTATTCCACCTTTTTTCCCAAATTTTTTAATAATGAAATGCTACCAACAGCAAACTTAACGAATTTATTCTGGCAATTAATTTCATAGCAATTGCTTAGCTATTAAACTGTGCACTTAACGTCCATTTCTAAAATATCTCTGGTCGCTGTTAATTTAAAATGAAAGGTCGGCTTGTGATGACACCGTTCTCCAGCCCATAGCTGCAGAGGAGAGTGAGTGAGTGGGTGAGCTTAGGATGTTATATAGTAGATTTCTCTTCGTAATCTACTTCAGTCGCTGACCCATACCCTTATTCTTGAAATTTAGTTCCAATTTGTGTTCATGGTCATCACACAACTCCGGTATTTGATACGCAAAATGTGGATTTAACGAAAAACATTATGGTCCAAGCTACATTTCAACCTAACCACCTTTGAGACCACCACTTTTGAGATACGATATCTGTAGAAATAACTGAAATAGCAAAACATTTATTGCATAAGAATACATAATCAAATTAAGGCACCACGGTTATCGTAGAATTCCTGATAAGACAAGAAAATATTTGAGTTCATTTACAATTAAAAAAAAAAAAAAAAACTTTAGCATATAACAGCGTGTACACAACCAAGAAGTTAAACTTCTGTAAGTCATACGAAATTTTTTTTGTGTACTTTTCCCGGGTATTTTTTCTGTTTAATTTTTATGTTTTTGATGATACTTTTGCATTCGAATTGACGAATGACACTATCTTTAAGACATTTGTACTGTTAATAGGAAATTTGTTCAACCATTTACTTGTATTAATAATGTATGTCTGGTACGCTTCACCCCTTCCTTTACAAGTAGAATTTGTGGCTATTTCATTATATAGATATTTACAGAGGGTATGTTCATAACTATTATTCTTTTGTAAGTGATGAATTTGTATTATACACTCTTGTAATCAAAGGTTTAAGGTAACTGAAACATAAAATTTATTTCAAACTTAATATGATTCAAATACCTCTTTAAGAATGCATCAGTTGCTGACTTAATATTCATGTAATGTCATGAAATTTGAGGATTACTTTGCAAAGATAAATTAAAGTTATCTCTAGAAAATTCAACCAGCTCCTTGGTTTTCTTTAACGCAAAATTGACATATAAATCTTCACTTAGGTATTTTTTCACTATCGTTAGAAGTAAGACAGCATCTAATACTGTATACGGTAATAATGAAGGATGTAAAATTGTAAATAATCAATAATGTCATCTAACTAGAAATGTTCATTGCTGCAGTCCTAATGTTTTAGTTATTTTCAATTTGTCACTTAGCCACACCGAAATTGCCGAATTGTTGAACTCCATTAACCATACACATTGGGTTCTGCTCATGCGCAAAATATTGCGGTGCTAGCGCTCTAAACTCCTAAAGCGTAACGTTAACAAGTTTATTTCTAAAACGGTTAAAGAAGTTTCACTTTCGCATAATGAATAAATGTTATCGGACTGCTCCACCGGGCGCGTAGAAAAAACCACTTTCTACCAACGGTAATAGATAACACAGGTTGGTTATTTATTTATTTTTACTCAGAACCATTAGTTAAACTTCTTCCCGAGATTGCCCACCCCATTTTGTTTCTCACTGCATTTGCGATATGTTGACTGCGAATAAGATCAAATTCCTTCCCTAAAGGACATGATTTCACTTCAATACCATTGTAAAATAAATATAAAAAAGTTACTTACTCTGGGGATTCTATCATTACCGTGGCGCCACAATCTGCTGATTGATTCTTATAGAACTCGACGAGACAAATTGAAAGTAAAGAATAAAGTTTTTTGATATCTCGCTTAGTTCTCGATATATCGTATCTCAAAATTGACGTAATTAGGTTGAAATACGGCCTGGACCAGAAGAAAAGTTTCGGTATAGCCAAATTTGATGATGAATTCGTATGTAACTCGACGATACAAGTGGAAAATAAAGAACAAAGTTTTTTGATATCTCGCTTAGTTCTCGAGATATTGTAACTCAAAAGTGAGGAGGTTAGGGTGAGATCCGGCCTGGACCAGAAAATGTTTTTTCACCAAAACTACAATATCTACATGGTGAAAATGCACTAAAGGTGTTTTGGGTGGGGTGAGACTTTCTCCACCAGTGAAATACTGGTACTGACCTGTTGAAATTTGGATTAACTGCTTCCTTATAGTATCCTCTTCACGTTTAGCACTCTCCTTTTCTGGAAAAGTCGCCACGAATTAAATTAAAAATGCCGAAATATGGGATGCTCCGCAACCGAGAAATGTTAGCAGCACTGAAAAAATGACACAAAAATTATCGGTACAGGGATCATACCAACCTAAATAGGTTCGTTTTGTCATAGTGATCATGGTTAGGTTGAAATTCGGCCTGGACCAAGAGTAAAAAATTTACGAGTAATTCGTTCTGCGGCAGGCCATGTCGCAAACCAGAGACAAAATGAGCATTTGTTTTAACGGAAGCAATGGATTATCTCTGACTGCTTATATCGATTCCAAGATGGTGAGCCTTATAGTACTGCATTTTGAATAAAAATTTTGTATCTGTTAATTTTATGCTACGTTTTGCAACGGAGTGAAGCTAAAAAGGCAAGAAAATATTACAACAATGAATTAAACCAACATTTCAAGAGATTATCATTGATTTCGCAGCGCCGGCGGCAACTAATAGCAGCGCTGTAGTGTCATATTTAGGTATTTTTAATTTAATTCGTGGTGACTTTTCCGGAAAAGGAGAGTGTACAACGTGAAGAGGACATTATAAGGAAGTAGTTAATCCAAATTTCAAAAGGTCAGTACCAGTATTTCGCTGGTGGAGAAAGTCTCACCCCACCCGGTGTTTTATTTTTCTTCCTAGTGATTGTTGCTAGGTTGAAATACGACCTGGACCAGAAGAAAAAACACCACAAGCAGAAGGAAATATACCTATGACTGATTTCTAACATACTATAACTCGAAAACCAAGCGAGATATCAAGAAATTTTATTCTTTATTTTCGATTTGTTTCGTCGAGTTCTACAAGAATTCATCATCTGATTTTGGCGCCACGGTAATGATAGAACTGCCCTCGCTTGGTTCTCGAGATATCGTATCTCAAAATTGACGTAGTTACGTTGAAATACGGCCTGGACCAGAAGAAAAATTTCGCTATAGGCAAATTTGATGATGAATTCTTATGTGACTCGATGAGACAAATGGAAAATAAAGAATAACTTTTTTTGATATCTCGCTTCGTTCTCGAGATATTGTATCTCAAAAGTGATGAGGTTATGTGAGATCCGGCCTGAACCAAAAAAATTTTTTTTTCACCAAAACCACCATATCAACATGGTGGAAATGCACTATAGGTGTTTTGTTTTCTTCCTAGCGATTGTTGTTAGGTTGAAATACGGCCTGGACCAGAAGAAAAAACATCAAAAGCAGAAGGAACTATACCTATGGCTGATTTTTAACATGCTATAACTCGAAAACCAAGCGAGATATCAAAAAATTTTATTCTTTATTTTCGATTTATTTTGTCGAGTTCTGCAAGAATTCATCATCAGATTTTGGCGCCACGGTAATGATAGAACTGCCTAGAATTCATCATCAGATTTTGGCGCCACGGTAATGATAGAACTGCCCAAGCGAGATATCAAAAAAAATTATTCTTTATTTTAGATTTGTTTTGTCGAGTTCTATAAGAATCAATCATCATATTGTGGCGCCACGGTAATGATAGAATCCCCTTATATTACATACACAAAATGAATTAAAATAATACCACATTTAAAATTATAAATTAGGTGTATAAGTAAGGCTGAAGTTACCTTTTAACAAATTCGGTACAGACACTAAAGTTAAACCAGAGACAATATTGTACTGTGAATCTGAACCAAACAAGATATAATATTCTATGACAAAGCGAATGGGAGAATATACATACTGAGAAGACACTATGAGAAGATTGAACTTCTGTAGAGTTTTTTGCAAAAGTTCTCAAAGTCAATAGTAATTTCAGCGCTTTGATAATTATTATTTTGTTTTTTATGAAGAGTTTCTCCAAAAATAATGCTGTTCGGCATAACTGAATTAAAATAATGAGAGCTAAATATATTTTCACTGAACTTTTTTGAAAGGTTGCCCTGCGTAACTTCTTCAGTAGTAATGCGTTATGTTATTTCTAATTGAGTTTCTCATATATTTAAATGACAAGGAATTTTGTACTCTATTACCAGAATTGTGGTATTTCTATGTGTATAAATCTTGTTGCGCATTTTTTGTTTGGTTTTAAACATAATATGTTTTATCAAAATTTAATTATATATCGTGAAATTTGTGGTTCACTTTTAAATGATAAATCAAAGTTATCTCTTGAAAAGTTAAAAAACTTCTTGGTTTTGCATAATGCAAAATTTACATTGAACACTTAAATCACACGTTATTTTTCATCATGTTTATGAAGTATGGCAGCACCTCGAACTGTATACGGCATAATGAATAATGCAAGATAATTTATTTAAATAATAAATAGCCATGTTTCTATATTACGCTTTTTCGTTTCTAAATTGTGAAGTTATACGAATTCTATATACGGTAGTGTATATGACTTTTTATTAAATTAAGACATACAATGTTTGAAATTTTTTCGAAAATCCTTGAAGTAAAGTATTTTGGCGGTAGTAATCTGCACATATCATTTTTTGAAATAGTGATTTTCCAAACGCCTATTTAGTTTATTTTGAACTACACTTAGCATTAAGGATTCAAGACAAATGTGGGTAAATTTAAGGCTTATACAATCTAAAAATGTTCAGTACTTTACTTGAAATGTTGTCATAGCTCTAAGAATTTTTGGGACTTAATTTTTTTCACGAGTTTATTTGTGGCACATACATCGCCACAAATCTGTTTCTAAAAGTGGTGTGAAGAAGGCTTAGGGTAATAACTGAGGATTCAGTTTTATACCAGATTTCTCCACAACGTTTGTCAAACATTTTACAAGGATTTCCTACGTTACTACGTACAATTTTACTTTGTTTTTATGCCTTTTGAGTGAATGATTTTCCAAATTCACTTATATATATCATTAGTCTTTATGATTAAATTTATAGTATTTCAGAATGAAGATGGTGACATTTTCATTTATAGTTTATTTTATTTTATTTTTTATTTTGTTTTACTGGCCTTCGCTAACAGAGAGTATACAGCCATCTTATATATTAAAAGTGCAAACTGTTTGGTATACATTAATTGCAACACACATAGTGCATAAAATTAAAATTTAAACGAAAGTTTATATCATAAGAACAATCTTCGGAAATGCAATAGTTGCAGACTTTTGTACATATAGCTGTTACAGTTTACTTCGTTCTTGAAAAAAGATTTGTGGTAAGAGAAATCTTCTGCATATTCTATTACTAAAGCAAATATATTTCGTTTACAGTTATCTTATTCTCTAATTTGTACGTAAAGGTCCCTTTTAGTTGTACTAGAATGTACAGTTTTGTACTCCTACCCATTTCTTTCCTCGACAACATTTTTTAAAAACATCTGTCAAAAACTATTAGAATAATACTTTAAAAAGATGTAAAATTTTGTACTAATTCCTTATAAAGTGTACAATTCCACTAGTTTTCAGTATCAAAGTAATCTATGAAATACTTTATTTCGTTTTAATTAATATTTATTTTGTATACCCAGATTTTTTGTCTTCATTTACTGTTCTACTGAGCTTTATACAAAATAACTGAGCAACATGACAGAGATAATATTTATAACTGGCAACATGCTGTAATTTTATTTTACTTTATTTTAATGGCAAAAGGCACGAACCATACAGTCAGAGAAAATTTACAGCTAAAGATGAGATATAATATACACTGAAAAGTTTAAAATTTTCTTTTTGACAAGTGTTATTTTATTGAGTGGATAATCTGTCTTCGAGGCCTGTCAATAACTCTTGTTTAGCTTGTTCTTCACCACCAGCACTCCTCTAATATGATATTCCTATACCACTTTTTGCTGCAAACTGGTAGAGAATTTTGTATATTTGTAATTTTTTAAGGGGGACCTGAATCTTCGAGTGTCTGATTAACTCTGCTAACAGTTGCAAGGTTGTATCCTAGTGACTACTACAGAAGAAGAATATGTTATCTACATCCCCAAAACTCCTACCGTCGCACTCACATGTTGATTCTGAAGAGGTTACTATGGAAGCGGCAGTGATTAAATATCAGTCTGGAGGTCAAAGTGTACGTCTCCTTGAAACTGAGGTATTGAAGGGCATTGGTAAATGTGGAATTGTGGGATGTATCTGTCTATACTGTTTACGCTTATGTAAGTCTTTTGTTGCTCACTCCATGTTTCATTCAGTTATAGCTCTTTTACGAAGTAGGGAAATCAATCAGTAGAAGTGATATGTTAATTTTTTTTCGCCATAAAGTTAAGCTGCCTTGGAAAAACGATCGGCTAATTCGTTTCCTTCTATTGCAGTATAGTATTTCTTACGCCAGCCAGCTTCTTCCATTGTCCGTTGTGAGATTGGACAATGTCAATAGTACCGGTCGGGAATCAAATAGGATAATCAACCTGAATTCTTTTTTTTTTTTTTTTTTTTTTTTTTTTTTTTTTTTTTACTGTAAACCGTAACGCTTTCTCAATAGCTTGAAACTCTGCAGTATAAACTGATGCTTCTTCCAGGAGGCGATATATGTTACTGTGATGTATCAACAACTAATTACAGGCGTTTAGAAGCCAAGAAGTACAAGTGACAAATATGTACTTTTGAGAAAATCGAGTCCAAAGTTTAATGAGTACAGAAAATTCCACGTGGACTTTAATAATACAGCCATGGTAGGTTCTTCTTTTTCATACTTTGTCCTGTTTATGCAGGAAATTTGAACCCATAATGCAAAATCTACTTAGTAATGATTACCTTTTTTGTATAAAGTGTCACTTATAGCGCCTGGACTCCAAGCGTAAAGTTGAGGTTTTTTTTAAATTTAAAAACAGGTGTACAGTGACAAAAACCTTTATTTTTGACACATGTTAAGGTTATAAGCATTATTAATTAAATGTAGGTAGAGTCACTATCATAAATACAAGAAAGTCCATTTATAGCAGGATCATCATATCCATTATGAGAAAAGTGAGGAAGGACTATATAAAACTTGTGACGTATGGGAGGGAAGAAGCTCCTGAAGATTTTTGTACTTCAGATACTTCAACTTTGGTTTCTCATGGTTTCAGGTTAGCTGCGGTAGTTGTGTAGAATTCCTTCCAACACATGCTGCTTTCTTGACGTCATTAACTTCAAATTCTTCTATTGCTCCACTGAGAGTTTCTATGTAAAAGAGTATCAACGGTTTGTTCTTTTGAAAATTAAGCAACTGCATTCTCTGCAGACCATTGACAGGATGAAAAGTAAGTTACTTATGTCATGTCACTTCATGATCCAACGATAAATTTCATCGCTGGGTCGATATGTTTTATTTTTTGGATTGTTTCATTTTCTATTACAAGATGGCTTCAAATCGTCTGTGGTCGACAATTCTTCAATTCTGTTTTTGCATCGTGTCTGGTTTCATCCTTTCCTTAATTTCTTGTTGCCAAGGATGCTCCAAAACAGTACTATTATTGGTATTTACGACAATTCATACAAATAATGAAATATATATTAACACACACACATATATATATATAAGCCTAACCTTGCAAGTTAGCCCCACCAGTTGCGTCGACTATATGGTCTGTAAGAGCTGAGCTGCAAATACTGTTGAGTCGAACAGTTGGATTATAAATTATCAGAAATATTGTTAAGGCTGTAGCCTGTGGTAAAACAGTGTCATACCCCAATGAATATTAATATATTCAGATTTATTATATTTATTTCATTCACATATATAAATTGTTTAGGGCTAATCAGTTCATAGGTAATTATGTATTAAGCCCGGGCGGCCGAATTTATTGTTGTATAATTTTAGTTTATTGCAAAATTGCTATCAGGAAAGAATTAAACGGTGAAAATGCTAGCACTCAGTGACAGTTTTGAACATTCGATTAGCCGGACAATGTTGGGCACTGGCGGCACAATGGAAGCGACCGGTGGAGGACGGAGAAATTCCCGTTAGCTGGGCAAAGGGCAACGCACCCCGGCTCGAACGCTGAAGGCGCAAGGTCACAGGAACTGCGTGCAAAACAGAACGGCGAAAGATAGCAACGCCGCGACACAGGTGACTGTGGAATATGCCGATTCACTAATCGTGTATAACCACGGTGTCTACATTTATTGATGCAAAGCTTCTTTTCCATGTGCTGGGAGAGGGGAAGCTGACTTCTTCGTGGCGGAAGAAAAGACGCCATCACGAGACTTACTGTCCAGACGAGCTCGAATATAGACGTACTGTTCGGGTGTGGTCCGACACACCCGACTAGCTGTTCGTCCATGGTTGAAGGTAGACACTTTCTGGCTAAGACGTTGTGGCTTAGACGGAGGCATAGTGTGTTATCTCGTAAAGGCCATCACCTCTGATGCATTAGCGCGGATGGACTATCCGTGGATCCGCATCTGACTGCGACACAGCGTACGCAGTCCTCAAGCAGTTGCAACAACGGCAATGTTTTCAATTTAATTGGCACCCTTGGGAATTTTGTAAAATGTTTAACTTTTAACTGTTGGCCTGCGATGCCACATTATTGTACATTCACTTTGCAAATCTCTGAAATACTTAAATTTATTAATGTTTGCATTTATCCGGCAAATTGTAAGGCACAAACTATTGCTTGCTTGTTTTGAATATCTTGTGTTTAACGTTAAAATTAAATATACCCGGCAGTGTATAAACCAGAAGATCAAATAAATTCAATATTTTATTTACCTGTAAGTCTTCCAGCATTCAAGATTCTGGTTCACCAGATTAACCTGTTTAATATTAATCTTCTCGATAAAATTTCAAGGTAATGGTTTCCCCCCTCCCCCTTTTCCAACGAAAAGCTAAAAAGAGAAATATAATATTTTACAAATATAACTTGATTGCAGTATAATGAATAAGAGGCTGCAGAATAAATAAGTATTTAAGTAAAAATATTTGCTATTGCCTAAAAAATTTATGACTCTGTCTACATAGGTGTTGAATTTTCATATTCTAGTAAAATAAAGCAATGATGAAATAAAATATGACGGAAGAGTCCACATTAGACTTAAAGTTAGTTTGATGCTAACATAGAACGCAAAATGTACTCTCGATGCTGGGAAGATCCATAGAAATGTATAAGGCGTAAAGTAATTGTAACGAGAGACGGTTACGAGTAGTAATTTTAGTAAGTTATACTAAATAAAGAAAAGCTGAAATAGGTAAAATGTTCTTACAGACTAGTTAAGAGCGTTATAACTTGTCAGTACAAAGCTTATATTTCTCTTTTTTTTCAGAATATTCCGTATATGCTGTGATATGTTGTTAATTGCATTGTGCTTGTAAAAAGTAAAATTTAGTTACGCATGATTTGTTTGGAAAAATCGCTGTAAGTAATGCCATAAGTTATGAAGCAGTTCATGAGTGTAACTAATAAACTACATTTGAGATTATGAGCCACAGCAGAAATGAAATAAAATAGCGTTCCACTCTCCCATACAGATTTAACTTGTGAAGACTCTCTCAGGACAGTTCTCGCTGAGCGTCTCTTCTATGCTAGTGGACAGTGCTGCCTAGCAAGTAGCTGAAGAACTGTAAAAAATACATGTTTGTATGCGTTCAAAATGTTTAATCTTGATAACCCACAACACAAAAAAAAAAAAAAAAATGCCCTGGTATGATTTCAAGTTGATTTTTCTCCTATGGTTCAACATTACATATCTACCTTAGGCAGATAAGACCAAATTATTGCTGTCTAGGCAGGTCAGACATGTTTGTCAGCACGGAATCGGCTATCCCGAATTATGAAATTACTGTACCTTACGTGATGGCAACATGAACATTCCTTCACTCATTTATATTTTATGAGTATACATGATAAACCTATATAGAATGAGTCAAAAACGATTTTACAGCTTTGGAATGATACAGAAATTTATTGAGAAACTAGCGGGTGCCCACGACTTCGTTCATGTTTGTAAATAATTTGGATTGACAGCTACTGACATGTAACCACCATAGTGCATGATGGGAGACTCGATGCTATTACCACAGAAAAACGCCAGTCATCTGCGCTATGTAGTTCAGGCAGCAAAGTAAAACATACGGACACACATGTCATTGGTCGAAATACGAAAATATCCTTGACCGACAACTTTCAACCATCATATGTCCCACACTCCCACAGTTACCGACGTTGTGATCGATGGGTGACTCTGTGCTACTACCACAAACAAACACTAGTGATCTGCGCTTGATAGTTTAGGCCGAAAAATGATACACCATGACATACGTCTATGGTAGAAATATGAAAGTGCCTCAGGTCGACCATTTTCAACCACCATATCTCCCACAACCCCCTTGCTACCGACATCTAACCACCACAGTACACGATAGGAGACGCGATACCACTACCAAACACAAACACCAATGATATACGCTTTGTAGTTCTGGCAACAAAGTGACATATACGGAGACACATGTCTTTGGTCGAAATACGAAAAAATCCTAGTTCGGTCACTTTCAACTTCCATATCTCCCACAGTTACCGAAATTCGGCCAACATTGTGATCGACGGATAACTCTGTGCTGCTACCACACACAAACATCAGTGATCTGCGCTAGATATTTTTGGCTGAAAAATGATACACCATGACAAATACGTCTTTGGTAGAAATATGAAAGTGCCGCAGGTTGACCACTTTCAACCACCATATCTCCCCCACCTCCATAGCTACCGACATCCAACTACCATAGTGCACGATGGGAGATTCAATGTTATTAACACACACAAATATCAATGGTCTATCCTATGTAGATGTGGCAGGAAAGAGAAGTATAAAGATACAAAAGTCTTTGGTCGAAATATGATAATGCCCTGCATCGACCACTTTTAACCATCATATCTTCCACAACCCCACAGCAATCGGCATTCAGCCAACGTTGTGAATGACAGGAAACTCCATGCTACTTCCACACACAAACACCAGTGATCTGTGCTAGGTAGTGGTGGCTTAAAATTGAAATATAGGGAAACACACGTCTATTTTTATATATATATAAGATTTACAGAATCGGTAGATGTGCCATTTTGTAGCAAACAGCCTCAAGATACACATAAAAGAGTCAAGTGTAATTTTGGTTTGATGTGTCTACCATTTGTCATGCGGCAAACATCCCACCGGTAGTCAATTTCTTCCCACACTCGTTGTAGCAAATTGGGCGTAACTTGAGCAACGGTAGGGTAGATTCAATTTTTCAGGTCAGCAAAATTGTTTAGAAGGCTAGGAACATACACACGATCGTTAATAAAACCACAGCGAAAGAAATCTTGTGGTGTCAAGTCTGGGGAGCGAGGTGGTCATGTGATTGGCCCTTCACGGACAATCCTGCGACATGGGAAGTGAATATCGAGGAAACCTCGAAGACCTTCTTGAGGAAATGAGATGGTACAACGTCTTGCTGGTTGTAAACCATCCCATCTCGGCCATCTTCATTGATCTGTGGAATTAAATTTTATTTAAGCTTATCCAGATACACAATACCACTGACAGTTTTCTTCATGAAGAAGAAAGAGCCGTGCACTTTCAATTTGCCAAGTGCACAAAACACATTAACATTGGCACTGTTACGATCGTGTTCCAGGGTTGCATGTAGATTTTCGTTGTCCCATATTCTTCAGTTGGTGTTCACCATTCCCATGATATGAAATGTTGACTTATCGCTTAAGATTAAAGTGTTCAGTAATATCCCCTCGTTCTCTATCCGATGCAACATTTACGCACAGAATTCCCCACGAGCAACCGTATCTGCATCACTAATGTGCTGTGCCATTGTGAATCTGTATTGTTTCTTGTGTAAACGTCTACGCAGTACTCGACAAACAGTTTTTTTTGTGGAATGGTGGTCTCGTGAGACACACGTCGCGTTGATTTTTGTGGACAGCAGACAAAGCTGTCCATAACCTGGTGATTTAGTATCATGTCGCAGTGAACAACCCGTCTCAACAAAGTTCTTGAGCCAAAAGTAAATTGTAGGCCTGCTCGGAGGTTCTTTAGAGAATTCTGTGCGCAATTTACGTGGAACAGTTGTTGCAGGGTTCGTTTGATGAAACCAAAACAAACAGCGCCCACGATCCACACCAGTGAAAGTAGCATTTCATTTCTGCACTATCCTAGCGCTCCTGGTGGCGGAATGGTGTACTGATGCAGTACATGGTTCAATCTTGAGGTTGCTTGTTACAAAATGATACATCTACGATTCTGAAAGTTGTCTCAACAAATTTCTATATCATTCCAAAGTTGTAAATGCCTTTTTGACTCACCCTATACAGTATTCAGGTAATTTATGGCACGTATAAGATTTAAGCATGGAGGAAATATGAAATTACTGAATGAAACCACAGACCGCTTTCAGACCTTGATTCAGCCTGCCAAAATGAAGCGATGCCGATGAATCTGCAGTACCAGAGTTAGTTTTCTTACTCGAAGATGCTAAGTCGTCTTTCGGGACGTGTTCTAAGCTGTCGAAAGTTGAAGTGTGGTTTATTTTTTCAGTCAACATCTCTTGTACCTCCGTGAACGACGATGTACTGACCCTGCCAGCTGATTGATAAGAGTCGACAGGGTAAACTTCCACTGGAGCTATGGATAAGAGCCTATCATAAAAGTCGGCCATGGTTCTGACATGAATATTTGTCGTATGTCCCTACTGCAACACCTGATAGGTTATTTTACTCAGTATATTCAGATATTAATAGTGGACTGGCTGAGGAGGCTAGGATAAATTACGGTAAACGGCAGTTACATATTCACACATTTATTTACATGAGCAATGATTGATGGCATACGTGAATATTTACATTGTTTAAATGGCTTTGTAACAAAACATTAGAGATAGGGCCAAGTACTAGGCGAGCATGTAACTGATGGGCGCCTCGCAGCCCAAACTACCTGGAATATTGATAATTACAAGACTATGCCCACAGGAATATGATAAAATGATTGACCCTCTAACTGTCTACAAACAGCTATAGTGACCACTTTAGTATGAGATGTCAGGCATTATCTTCTTCTCTACAACCGCCGCCGCCCCGGTGGTGGCGGCGGCAGCGGCGTCGACGCTCTCGGCGTCGATGTGGTTCGTTGAAAGACTTTCGTAGAGAGACCCACAGACCCCTGCTGCCAGGGTTTAAATAGATACTTCTCCTTCATATCACCACTGTGTGGAAAGGGCAATAGGCCCTACTCTTCGATAACCTGCTGTATGAAGTCAATTTACCAGCTTTGACAAGCGCTTGGCAACTGGCGACTGAAGTCTTGCTGATTGTCGTGCTACTTCTCAGTTCATAGCTTCTATTGCTTAACTATTTCATGATCACCCGCCCTGGATACTGGCCTGAGAATTAATACAATATATTTCAGCATGTAATCGACCTAGATCACTTCTCTCTGAGCTTGATGCTGATAAGTGTTTAGCAAAATTGATCATTGTCTTTTCTTCAGACTATTAAACTAAGTAATGGAAGATTGGTTGGAAATTCCGTGAAACGTTTAAAGGCACAATACAGATTAGTAGGACTTCTAAATATTGTGTGAAATGTACTCAACTGAATGCCTTCTGCCAGTAACAATCTAGCATCCAATAGTTGGTCAGCCGCCTCAACCGCTGCCGTCAAAGCTTTTACACCAGCACGGAAGCCACGGGATGTCTCTTGAGTTCCTTAAGTTTTGTTTTAGTTGTTAGGAGCGGAGGCATCTCGAGTTTACACTCATACATCCCCTCACTACTCCCCCCCTAATCCATCACTCCATATTCAAACCACCCCCGGCAGCTCCTTTTATCACCGAGAATGTTGCCGGTGCCCACAGGGAGCCACGTGGAAGCGGATTCGCCGCAACCGAGCAAAAGACGAGTAATTGTTAGGGATGCAAGGTAAAATCACTATCGATAAATATATCGATATTTATATCGATGCCAGGCAGATATCGATAAAATCTGCTGCATCATCCGATATGTCGATATCTTGCGATATTTATATATATTGCTTTAGAAATTAATAATAAGTCTGTAAATCAAAATCAATTAATAAATTTGAGGTAGTTTATTCAAAAATATACGTCTGCATATATTAAGCGTCAACAGATACTGAAAACGTAGTTTTCTTACCTTTTTCTCATGTAGTCCATTCCTAGTTAGAGTGACCGTGGTTCCTGCCTGTGAGAAAAAGCGTTCAGAAGGTACCGACGAAGCTACTTTGAGTGCATGATTAATTACAATTTTGAACATATGTTTATCCAACTAGACTTAAATTTAATTTTCCAGCAAAAAATGTACCACACAGTCGGCTTTGTATTATATGTAACATTAAAAATGCTTCACATTTTTCAACTTCTCCACCAAAACCTTCGAATTTTTTCACATTTTTCATCAATTTTTGATTTCATAGCTCCACGAAAAGGGACTTTGTGTAATGGTACTAAGTGCTTCATTAAAATATTGTCTGCTACTGCAACTGCAAACGTCTATTATCAACACTGATAAAATAAGCAATTGTATCAGTCAGGGGGTCATATTTTTTTACCCCCTTCAGATTATTGTAGTATGTCCCCGAGAGAAGTACGATCGAACGAACCGAAACGTAAGGCAATATATTAAATAATAAAACGGTGACATAAATAAATGAGGAACGAATAACCCTCACGAAACGGAGTGGAACCACAGAGTAGCAAAGGACGTTATCGAGGAGTTTAGCATAGTCAAATTTAGTCCCGTTCACCCATACATTTATTTGCAGGATTTTTTTGTTTTGTTTTTTGTTTAAGTACTAAGGGATTTGTGGTGTTCGATATTTCACTGCATCATACCGATATTATCGTATCGACCATTCAAAAACATCGATATTATTGGACCGATATTATAGGTTGACCGATATATCATTGCAACCCTAGTCATGGTGTCCGTATAGTGCATCGAGAGCAAACTGCAGGTTGACGCCCAGGCCCAGGTTGGTCGGACGTATACTGATGGCTCTGTCCAGCATCAACGCCTCGCTCCTCTTCCTCCACACCTTGGAGTAAATTTTTGCCTCCTGGCGTCTCTCTTGCTGAAGGACGCACGTGCAAATGCGCTGGGGCGGATAGGTTGTCTGGTGTCCTCAGTAGATCTTGTTTCCAGGTGTCTTGGCAAATGTTTACACTGTCCTTTAGTACTTCCCGTTCCTCAGCGTACATGTTGCAGGTCTTTTTGATGAAGGTAGCATCTTTCAGTTGTATACAGCTACACGTTGTAACAACCATCAAACCTAAAATTAAATGGAATTGTATTTTATGAATCATTTGTAGTAAGCTGGAGTTTGGTTGAATATGATCTTGCATTTTTTTTTTTTTTTTTTTTTTTTTTTTTTTGCAGTTTACTTTATAACAATGTATATAGACTTTGATTTAGGAAAATAAATTAATTAGAGGCCATTTAATATGTTTAAGAAGAGAATTGTGCAAGAGAATTGCTTAAATGTTTGTAGTTCCAAGTATTAAGGCAAGTTACGATGTGTAAAGAACAATTTGCTACAGTTTAAAATGATTTCTGTGAATAATTTTGTGTTTAAGTACCTTTAATTTCCATTTCTGGCCATTTTGTATTGATTGTAAATGATTATGTATTAATTGTGATTGTTTTTGATATGTTTCAATAGTTAAATATTGTCAATATTCGAGAAATATCTGTCGGAAGCTTTTGAAGTGTTCTAGAAATTTCCATGAAGCTTATATAAAGCAAACATACGAGACAGAGAAACAGTTTATACAGACTCAATATACGATGGCCAAGTATGTATTGTCTGTGGAAGGAGAGTTGTATGCAATCTCTGGATTGTGTGTGTGCATGTAAACAGTGTCGTTGACGTCGTGTTTATGAAAATAAAAGCAAGTTTAATCTGAACTGTATCGTGGACTAGTTATTTATCATATTAAATAAACCATGAACAATCTAATAACGTGTCTCATACCTCTAGGACTCGGGCTTGCAGTTTACCCTTCAGTCCGTGACATGCAATAACGCATGTCACCGGGTATGTCAAATCAATGTCCACTGGTCCAGCTCTCCACAATGGGGATCCATCTAACTGACCTCACCAAAGAAAATATCGTTTACCAAACAGTAACTGTCGTGATCCATAACATGAATCCACAGCCACAAAGAATCAATCGCCGCTTTTACTTCGGTACCCTCCGCTTCAAGTTAGAACGTACCAGCCGCCATCACCTGAGTAATGTTTTCATACACCGCCATGGCGACTAACGACTGCACAGAATTGTAAAATATCGTACCGGTTGTATGGTACATGCCGTCAAAAAGCCACGTCTTTTCTTATGCCAGCCACCAGAAGCTAGCATCCGCCGCACCAGTGTGCCAGTGCTTGCGTCGGTACGCAGAGGCAAATAACCACAACACTGAAGGCAAGCGGTAATTGAGAATGTCAACATACAAATCTCTTCGCAATACGGTTTGCTGGTTGCAATTACTCTAATTGTGTTAGAAACAGACAAGTTTCGAGTTGGGGGTCCTATGGATTGCTATAACTAAAACCTTCTCTTGACGATATTCTAATTTTGTAATAGTATCTAAAGTGTTGTTTTATACAGTACTTACTTACAACTTCACTGCTTCGTTGAATTTTATTTCAAACTAAAGTAGCAATTCAGCCTTTCTCCATATTACATCTACAAGAGTAAGAACTTAATTTATACTACAGGATGAACCATTTGTCCCATAAATAATGGTTAAGAGAATCAAAAAACATATAAATCGAACATTTTCAAATTTTGGGTCTTTTTCAGTCATCAGATTTTACTAAAAATTCCTGTTACATTTTGATGTAAAATAATGTAGTTTCAAGTCATTGATTGGATGATTTTGAATATTTTACTGCATCGCTATATACTGGTATATTGTCGCACATCAAGTGGATCAGGCCACGAAGAAGGAAAGACTGTCGTAGCGTAGTGGTTACGCTAAGAGACTGTGGGACTAAAGGTCGTGGGTTCGAATCTATTAAGTGCTGTAAAATATTAATTTCTTAACTTTGTGTAAACTATTCTGGAATATTCTTGTTGTTACTAGTATTAATGTTCTAGACTGTTCTTCATCACTATATAAGCGATACTCCTTTCTAGCCGGAGTCAGTTCGCTCCGTGCTTCTGTACTGTGCCAACTGTTAATAAAGCTTCGTTGCCTTAAACTGAGTGTTTCGTCTACGACCCCGCTACGCCCTAGGATTCTGAATTTGGTTTACTACGTGACATTATTTTGGTGAAGGCGCCGGGTAGATCCTCGTGACCGCTAAAATCTACAACAACACCGTGGCCCCAATCAGACCATGAGAGAGCCGTCGCTTACGAGGCAAGAAGCTAGAGTATGAGCCGTATTCTACTGATTGGAAGCCGTCAGAAGGAGAAGAAGAAGTAAGGACGACGATGACGCCGACCGCCTGCCAGCACATTCGTCATCCGGCATTATTTTCAGGCGACGACGGCCAAGACCCAGGCAACTGGCTGAAAGGCTACAAACGTATCGCTAAATTCAACAACTGTGACGATACAGTGTGCCTGGCAAATGTATTTTTCTACCTCGAAGGAACTGCCAAACAATGGTTCGAAAATAACGAAGAGAAACTGACTAGCTGGGCAGCATTCCAGAAAGAACTGCAGGCATTCTTTGGAGACGCACAATGGTAGACACGCCATGACGAAGAGAAACTAAAGTGTAGAGCGCAGCGCCAAGGGGAAACGACACAGTCATACATACAAAGTGTTTTGGGGCTGTGTAAAATAGTCGACCCCACAATGAAGGAAGAAGATAAAGTAGCACACCTTATGAAAGGCGTCGCCGAGGACATGTACCAAGCGTTGCTACTGAAGGAAATTTCCACAACACATGACTTTATTAAGTGTTGCCAATACATTGAGACGATGCACCAGAAAATAATTGGACGAAAGAAGTATGAGAGATTACCAAACGTCGTATCAATGGCCGCAGTGGAAGAGGACACAGATATTGGAGACATTATTAGAAAAGTAGTGAGAGAGGAAGTGGAAGGGCGATAGGAATGTATGTCGAGCCAAAAACTGAGACTCTGGAGGAAATAATAAGGGAGGAGGTGGAACAAACGCTGGCGCCCTTCTCTTATCGTGCAGACCCAACAAAAACTGTTAGACAGCCGAGACCAAAGAGAATTTCTGCCACCGCGACGCAACGCGAGGACCCTCCAAATTTTCCCAGGAAAACCGACGTCTGGAGAACGCGGGACAACCAGCCGGTATGTTTTCACTGTGGGCGACCGGGACATGTAGTACGCTACTGCCGAGAGAGACGGAAGATATTTAATGATGCCCGTGAAAGGAGATTCGAAGCACGTTTCAGCGTCCGAAGACCCCAGGACGACAATGAAGATCAAGACATAACTTATGAACGACGTAGATCACTGTCGGCACAGGCTGGTCGTTTCAGAGGACGGTCGCCGACACGCCGATCAAGATCTCCGTCACCGTTCCGACGCTCCAGCCAGTCTCCTAGCCGCCGCAACCTGGAAAACTAAAAGGTGCGACCTTCCTTGGAGATGAGGCCGCTCTAGGGAAAAATCCTCCGCCGCCGATCATTACGAAAATGTTGGCAAATTACGTTGAAATCCTCATGGATGGTCAACCAGCTCATGCTCTTGTGGACTCTGGGGCATCTTTCTCGGTTATTTCGGAGAATTGCCGGCGGCAGTTGTGGAAGACTATGTTCGTCGACAACAGAAATGTTTTGCTCAGGGTTGCTAATGGGAATCATGTACAACCTACAGGAAGGTGCACTATTCGTGTCTCTATAAATGGCCACGAGCAGCCCTTTGAGTTCGTTGTGCTACAAGAATGCAGTCATGACGCCATACTTGGTTGGGACTTTCTGAAGGCCTCACAAGCAATTATAGACTGTGGTCGCTCGAAGATTTTGCTAGACGATGTGAGAGTTGAGGAGGGGGAAAACAGTCCTTCCCGTGCCTGGAAAGTTTGTGTGCTGGATGACGTCATAATTCCTGCCACCAGTGCTTCGAAGGTAACTGTCATGTGTCATACACCACGTACTTGTATGGACCTCCTAGTGGAATGCAATAGGATTTTACCATTGGAGAAAGATTTGTTCATCCCTGCCTCCGCCGTCTCATTTGAGAACGGAATTGGTGAATTGTGGGTAGTCAACTGCTGCAAGGTGCCACATATTCTCCCAAGGCGCCAGTGTATAGCATACGCCGAGACGTTAATTGAAGGGCATCTGAGTGTCATGGAAACCTTTTGCGAAGAACCCACAAGTGAGAATGTAACGGAAGCAACGAGACTAAACATTCAGTCCCGACTCTCGCCGGATTTGACTAAGGAACAACAGGAGAAGCTATTCGCGGTTCTTCAGGAATTCTATGAATGTTTCAGTCCACAGGTGAAGAGCAAGTCGACCCCATTGAAGGTACAACATCGAATTGACACTGGCGACCATCGACCTATCAGCCAAAGACCGTATCGAGTTTCAGCAGCGGAGCGCCGAATAATGCAGCAAGAAGTAGAAAAGATGTTGAATGACGACATCATTCGGCCATCTCAGAGCCCATGGTCATCGCCGGTAGTGCTCATGAGAAAGAAGGACGGCCACTGGCGCTTCTGCGTCGATTACCGACAGCTCAGTAAGGTGACTAAAAAAGATGTTTACCCTATTCCGCGAATTGACGATACGTTGGACTGTCTGAAGAGAGCTAAGTTTTTCTCGACTATGGACCTACACTCAGGATACTGGCAGATAGAGGTAGACGAAATCGATCGAGAGAAAACTGCATTTATTACTCCCGATGGCCTGTATGAATTTAATGTAATGCCATTTGGTTTGTGTAATGCGCCAGCAACATTCGAACGTATGACGGATAATCTTTTATGTCATCTTAAGTGGACGATGTGTCTCTGTTAAGGTGCGTGTCCACTTGAGAGTAAATACTGGCGAGAAGCTCTCGATAGCGTAACTCGCAAGTCGACACGACTCTGAGAGTAGCTCGCGGCAAGTGGAGAGCTACTGCCTGAGAGCTGACAATAATCAACTTGCTCGCAAGTCGACACGTCATTCTTGTGCTGTCTGAGAGTAGCTCACAGAATACGAACACTGTTCGTATAGTCTGAGAGCAGAAGCTGAGAGCTCGGCGAGAGGTAGTATCAAAATGAGTAAAATCTGGACATCAAGAGAAACAATGGACTTAATTAAAATGTTTGAAGCTAGAGAAGTGTTGTGGAATGTGAAATGTGTCGATTACCGGGACAGAATTAAGAAACAAAATGCTTTAAAGGAAATAGGAGAGAAATTTTTTTGTTCAGCAGATGAAGTTCAAAGGAAGCTGCACAATTTAAGGAATCAGGTAACTCAAATTAAATTTGAACGATTCATATACATTTCAAATGATTCATTTTAATTAATACCAATATCTTTTATAATTGTTGTAGATACATTGTAATGACAATAAGAATTTCAACAGTAATTTTTTCTTAATGTTTTAAGGTATCTCAAGAAATGAAAAAAATTAAAATAGGAAAAGTGGAAGTGGGACAGATGAAAATTATGAATGCAAGTGGCCTTACTGAAGTTTGTGATTCCGGGATTGACTGCTTTTCCAACACAATCTAATTTGGTAAGTTTAATATTTTCTTTAACATGGCCAGTCACACAGTAATATGTCTATATTGCCAAAATACCTCACCCCTGGTAGTCATAAAATAGTCTTTGAACTCATCTCTCACATCTTTTTGTAATGTTGTATAATTATTTCTTTTGCCTCGTTCCAATGAAAAAAATGTATTCTCTGGATTACTTTCAGTACGCCAGAGCCCATATCTCGAGTTACCTCATCTTCTGAATCAATCATCCCATTTCCTAAATAGGCAGATGCATTTCCATTCAACAGAAAATTGTGAAGGACGCATATTGACAATACAATGTTTTTGGCTATATCAGGTTTCAAGAGCATAGGTTTTCTCAGTACTCTAAATCTGTTTGCTAAAATCTCAAAACTGTTTTCCACCGTTCTACGTGCCCTTGACAGGCGATAATTAAAAATTCTGTTTGGTGCTGGTTGATCACAAAAGGGATAAGGTTTTAACAGATAAGTTTTCATTGCAAACGCATCATCTCCAACAAGACAATATGGCACTGGCATACTTCGTCCAGGAAGTGGTTCTGGGTCGGGTAAAGGTAAAGCCTTTTGTTCCAGTTTTTCATATAAGTTGCAGTTAGAAAACACTCCAGCATCAGAAATTCGGCCATTGCAACCGACATCTATATAAATGAATTTGTAGTTAGCATCAGTGACTCCTAACAAAACGATACTGTGCATACTTTTGTAATTATAATAAAAACTACCAGTGTTATCAGGAGCTTGAATCACTACATGTTTTCCGTCCACGGCTCCCAGACAGTGAGGAAAATTCCAACGCCTCTCAAAATCAGATGATATCTTAAGCCATTGCTCTGTGTTTCTGTAAACTGTAATGAAAGAATAATCGATTCAAGCGATCAATGATTATTACACCTATCATCAATTAATCAATATAATTATATAATTAATTAATATTATTACTGATCCTTTTTTAACGAAGTATTTTTCGTTTTTGATATTCAATTTTAGATGGAGGAATCTTCAAATACTACGTCAGACAGAACAGGAATTGCTGAAAGTTCAAAGAATCCCAGCGAAAACGAGGAGGTGACTAAAAAAACTGAAACTAACGCAAAGAAACAAACGAAAAGAATTCGTCAAGAAAAAGACGATATCGCACTAAATGCTGCATTGCAAGTACTGGCTAAGGGAGTACCGGATGAATATGATCATTTTGGAGAATATGTTGCGTTGGAATTGCGGTTTGCGATCTGATTTTGTAAGAAGAAAATTGAAAAATGAAATAAGAAAAGCTATAGTTCGTGTTGCAGATGAAATGTATTCTTTGTCCTCCAGTAATTCCTCAGAAAACATTTTTGTCTTTTCCTCACCTGCGTTGCCAAAAGCTTGTGAATCTCATTCTGCTCAGGAATTAATTGAGAACTTTGACAGCACTGAATTGTAAATATAATTGTAATTTTTCTGTATTCATAAGCAATTAAATTGATCATTACCAAATAAAATGTATAATTTTGGAAATGGTTACTCAAGTATTTTTACCTGTAAATATTTCCCTTTCAGACTGTCATAAATAGCAGGGGCTACTTCCTTTACTATTCTACCAATAGTACACACCGGTATTCGGAAAAGATACTGGAGGCTAGAATACGAATCCCCTAAAAATTATGTCAAAACGATGTAATAAATATATTTTTAAAAAAAATCTAGAGCAACGTATTATATAATAAGTAAACTTACCTGATGCAAAAAATCGAAGAGTAACCAATATTCTTTCACGTACTGATATTGAATTCCTCATTTTTGTGTTCTGTTTGAAAATTATGTGCCCCACAGATTCTATTATAAACTCTACTTCACAACTAGTTAACCTACAAAAGTTCCTGAACTGTTGAGCGTCTTCAATATGCAATTCCCGTGTAAGTGAATGTCCAGCTCCAAAAACTCTTCTCCTTTCAATCCAACTCTTCACCCAGCAGCTTTTCCTATTCGCTTTTTTTTTCTTTTTAGTAACAGCAAGAATAATCACAGCTGCTGCGACCTTTCTCAAGTGCCCCGCCATCTTGACTACTGTCAGCTCCTCAGCTCTCAGGTGGACACGGTTTGGAGAGTTGTTGCGAGAACTGCCCCGGCGAGCAGCTCGCCGAGAGCTCTCGAGAGTAGAGCTAGCCAAAATCTACTCTCAAATGGACACCTTCCTGAGAGTAACTCTCGAGAGTTTCTTGCGCCACTACTCTCAAGTGGAAACGCACCTTTATTTAGACGATGTTATAGTGTTCTCCGAAACCTTCGATGAACACGTGAAAAGACTGAGAGCTGTTTTTATGTGCCTGAAACAAAGTGGCTTGCAGCTCAACCCAAGAAAGTGTCTTTTCGGAGCTAAAGAAATAAAAATACTTGGGCATCTTGTGTCAGGTGAGGGTGTGCGGCTAGATCCCGAAAAGGTGAGATCTATAACGGAATTTCCTGTTCCTAAGAATACCAGTGACGTCAGGAGCTTTCTTGGCCTATGTTCTTACTATCGACGCTCTATAAAAGACTTTTGTATGAAATCCAGGCCACTCCAAGAATTGCTAAAAAGTGGTGCTAAATTCCTCTGGGGTAGATCTCAACAAGATTCTTTCCTCATTTTGCAAAAGGCTCTGACGACTGACCCTGTGCTTGGGCTGTATGATGAGAAAGCGCCTACTGAGCTGCATACAGACGCTAGTGGTTATGGAATTGGCGCTGTATTAGTACAGATTCAGGATGGGAAAGAGAAGGTAATAGCCTATGCCTCCAAGACTCTCAACAAAGCCGAAATAAACTACTCAACAACGGAACGTGAGTGTCTTGCTGTCATATGGGCTGTCTGCAAACTCCGACCATATCTCTTTGGACGACCATTTACAGTTGTAACAGATCACCATTCACATTGCTGGTTAACAGGCCTTAAGGACCCATCAGGACGACTTGCCAGGTGGGCATTACGTCTTCAAGAAAACGACGTTAGTATAGTCTACAAAAGTGGAAAGAAGCACCGGGATGCCGACTGTCTCTCGAGGAATCCAGTGGAGGAACAGCAAGAGAATAAAGAGAGTACTGACTGTCTCGCTACTCTTCGCGATCTCTCTGAGGAACAAAAGAAGGACGCCAAATTGTTGCAAATTAAACTTGCCTTAGATCGCTCAGAGGATGTGAATGGAGAATTTAAGATGATAAATGAGGTGCTTTACAAGAAAAACTTTGACCCCTTTGGAAAGAGATGGCTTCCAGTGATTCCCAAGCACATGCGCATCGAAATTCTTCAACATTTCCACGACGCGCCTACAGCGGGCCATTTAGGGTTTATTAAGACTTATGACAGAATCCGGAAGAGATTTTTCTGGCCAGGATTATTTAGAAGTGTTCGTCACTATGTTTCGCACTGTCTAGAATGCCAGAGAAAGAAGACAGATCCTCAGAAACCACCTGGACGACTTATACCAATTCCGCCTGCAGAAACGCCTTTCCAGCGTGTCGGTATTGACTTACTCGGACAATTCCCGACTTCTACCAGTGGCAATAAGTGGATTATCACTTGTACTGATTATCTGATTCGATACGCCATTACAAAACCTTTGAAAACAGCTAAAGCCCCTGAGGTTTCAAAATTCATTGTGGAGGACATTTTATTAAAACATGGGGCCCCAAGCTCAGTGATCACGGATCGAGGAAAGGTCTTCCAGTAGAGACTTGTGAACGAGATCAACCGTCGATGTAACATCACACATCAAATGACGACTGCTTACCACCCTCAAACTAATGGCCTTACAGAACGTTTCAACAAAACACTTGCTGACATGTACGTGAGTGTCGAACAAACCAACTGGGATGAGGTGCTGCATTTGTGACGTTCGCCTACAATACTGCCAAACAAGACAAAACCGGATTTACGCCATTCTTCCTGGTACACGGACGTGAAGCAACAACGACCATGGACACTGTGTTCCCGTTCCATCCTGACGACGTGAACGACGATTACATCGCCAAATTAGTAACAAGGGCTGAGGAGTGTCGGCAGTTATCTCAGCTCCGCACACTGCAGGCTCAAGAGAATGACCGCCGGAGGTATGATGCAAGTCACCGTTCTGTTTCATACCAACCTGGCGACCTCGTCTGGATATTTACTCCCATCCGTAAGGTTGGCCTGTCTGAGAAGCTCCTCAGACGTTACTTTGGACCATACAGGATTGTATGAAGGTTGTCTGATGTCACTTATGAAGTCGAGGATTTCGATCCACACTCAAAACGACGAAAGGTGAGAGACACAGTTCACGTGCTGCGACTGAAGCCTTACATGGACCCTTAGAACAAGAGTAGACTAGAAGATCCAGCATTCTTCAGTAAACCAAAGGGCCCCAAGAGCTGTACGTCTCATCCGGGCTCGAAGACATCGACGACTAGGGACATCACCGCCCATCAGGAACCAAGGCACGCGGGACCTACGACTCGCTCCATGATCAGGGCAACGTAACATCGGGACGCTGTTCCCTTAAGGAGGGAACAATGTCGCACATCAAGTGGATCAGGCCACGAAGAAGGAAAGACTGTCGTAGCGTAGTGGTTACGCTAAGAGACTGTGGGACTAAAGGTCGTGGGTTCGAATCCATTGAGTGCTGTAAAATTTTAATTTCTTAACTTTGTGTAAACTACTCTGGAATATTCTTGTTGTTACTAGTATTAATGTTCTAGACAGTTCTTCATCACTATATAAGCGATACTCCTTTCTAGCCGGAGTCAGTTCGCTCCGTGCTTCTGTACTGTGCCAACTGTTAATAAAGCTTCGTTGCCTTAAACTGAGTGTTTCGTCTACGACCCCGCTACGCCCTAGGATTCTGAATTTGGTTTACTACGTGACAATATCAATTACATTTTCTGTTTTAGGTAAGTATTTATCTTTGTCAGGAAAATTCTAATTTTCTTTGAAATAAGTTTACTTTAACGATCTCCATTCAATTTCATCCTGCTGAACATCGTAAAACACGCAAAATTATTGTGGCATAAAAACAAAATTTCTCAGAAATAGAAAATCTTTTTCATTGCAGAGCCAATAAGTTTTTATCTTCAGTGTAGAGAGAGCTCAGATAAATATGAATAATATAAATTGTATGCCATGATTGTATTGACAATCAAGGTAATGTTTAAGAGACAGTTCAGAGTCAAGCCGCTAGGCTTCGCTGGCGCTTATAACGACTAAAGCGGCCCCTACACGATCAATATTATTGTGCAATAATATTGCGCAATAATATTGATGTTCTCCCTAGACTGCTCAATAATTATTGCACAATACTTTAGTTGACTTCGAAATGACGGACGAGCAGGAGGTAACAGCTATTGCTTAACTGTACTGCGTGAAAAAAAAAGAAGTAAGACGGATGAAGAATTGGTATGTGAAGCGGAAAAATTCACACACGATGGAATTGTCTTCGAACTGTCTTGTTGATTTATGCAGAGACATCTAGTTATTAAGATACCTCCTGGTTCTAAATTCGTTTTTATAAGTTTTAACACTTTTTCAGTATTTCTCTGTTGGGTATAGGAAAAGCGAATTACAACTTTTTAATGGTTGACGTCGGATCGAATGTATGTCTCTTCGTGTATATGATGGTGGCTTTCTTAATGTTCCAAATTTGGAGATATGCATATTAATCACCTCACAAGAACATTTACTAAACAGTAATAAGTTGCACCATTTTTTAAATTTTTTTTTCTGTGACGATGCGTGACTGTTTTAATAATAAGCGAAAATTTCGTTGGAAAGATCAATTTTGTTTACATTGTTTGAGTAAATTTTGCATTGTGTTCATACCTAATAACTCCTTTTAAGGTCACGTGTATACTAACTCAGGGTTTGTTGTTATTATTGTGGCTAATAATAAAACTGAAATAATAAATACTTAAATCATTCAGTAATTTTCTCTGCTCTTCCAGTCGTCCCATTGTTTGTTTTGAGCTCACCACATCCTCGTCTCCAAGAAAACTCCTGGTCGAATTACCTAAACGTTGGTTCCACCTCTTCATCTCCACCCACAACTATTCTTTTTTTGTATCTTTAATTCGTTTTACTTCTTTCCGTAGTTGGTCCTCAAAGAATCGATCCTTTTTCTGACATCTTCCCTCGTAGTAATTGCATGTTTCTCTATATCTTTGTGCAGCAGAATTTCGTAAGCCTTATTTTTCCTGTCTGTTTTTATACTCAGACGCTTTGACATTCCATAATGCTGGTAAACCTTGCACTTACTTCACTTCTGCATTCATTTTCAGAAGAAAAAATCAATGAAAAAAATATTACAGTATCAAAATACAAGCGGAGACTAGTGATCGTGCCCGTGTCTGGAGACCAACTGAGGGGATATTGCGCAATATGGCCCACAGACGGCACAATGTATTACAGGTTGCACAATATATTTCAAACTGTTTAGATTCACTCAATAATATTGCACAACCTCTCAATCTAACCTACAGACGTTCAATATTATTGTGCAACCGTAAATATTGTGCAATAATATTGACCGTGTAGGGGCCGCTTAATCATGTTACGGCTAGATTGCATCATCACAGAGATATGAATATGTTATGTGTACTTTGTTCCTCTTAATTGTATTCCGCTGAGGTTTGTGCTACTTTGGCGGCCGGGAAGGGATAGCATGAGATGTTTACGTCAAGGTTGAGGGCTGAAGGATAGCATTCATCTTGTGAAATCAGAAAGATATTTCTACAAATGAGCTGGTTTTTCTTCCAATTCACTACACACTACCAACCTCATTATTCATCGTATTTTAATTGCGAAATCTTCACACCGGTCAGTTCTTTTGTTGCATAATCATTATATGAACATTTTATTCACAAAGTTTTCGCGCGGGTCACCTAATCTTGAAAAAACATTTGATAGTAAGAGAAAAAGCCAAGATATATTGGGCGATTGGAAGGAAGGGGTTTCAAAATCCTTCATTTATGAGGACGAGGGCGATGATGGTATGTACCAGAAAAGTAAGGCAATTCGTTTAAAGAACTTTTGTCAGACCATTGGTTTAATATGGTGGAGTGATGTGTGACCTACGTTTCTAGTATTAAATTCAGAAATTTGATGAGGTATAAGCAAGAGCAGGTGGCTTTGATTGCAGTAATTATCTCAGAACGGAATCAGTAACAGATATGTTGCAGAAGGTGGATGGTAATGTTTGGAAGCCAGAAGGTGGGTGAAAGAGGTTCTTGGATTGGATTATAATTACGATGAGGCATGGATGGATATTGGTAAAAGGATTCTGAGCTGTAAATAGGAAGTGAGAGATGATCATGACTGTAAGTTGGGTCTTGATTACAGAGTGAAAAAATGTTCTTTTGTAATTAAAAGAATCGGGGATTGCAATAAATTACTAAAGGAAATGATGAAAAATTTTCCAAAATACTGAAGGAGTTGCGGCGGCATTTGGAATTCGTAGTTGGGCTAAATAGGTGGACAGTGAAATTCGAATGGTTGGCTGTGGAGACAGTGTCACCGGAGTGTACGCACACCAAGGCAATTGACACTAAATTAAATCAGACCAAATATATTTCGCTTGAGCTGCAAAAATCTTATCTTATATGTATTAAAAAAATCTACATATATTTCACTCCGCAGTCATACCTATCAAACACAGACCACTGGTGTTTGCGTGTGATAGTAGCCTCGTGTCTCCCATCATGCACTATGGTGGTTGCATATTATTAGCTGTGACGTGGTGGGATGTATTCTGGTTGAAAATGTTGAACCTAACATTTTCATATTTCGAAAAAAGACATGTGTAGCCCTAAATTTCACTCTGTAGCCACAATTACCCAGCGCAGACCACTAATGTTTTTGTGTGGTAGTAGCCTCGAGTATCATGTCTTGCTCCATGGTGGTTCAATGTCGATAGTTGTGGAGATGTGGGAGGTATGGTAAATTGGTTGACCACGGGCATTTCATGTTTCGACCAAAGACGTGTGAGTCCCTATATTTCACCTTGCAGACACAACTACCTAGCGCAGTCCGCTGATGTTTGTGTGTTGTAGTAGCGTCGAGTATTCCATCGGGCAGTATGGAAGTTTCATGTTGGTACCTGTGGGTGTGTGGAGTATATGGTGGTTGGAAGTGGTCTGCCTAATATTAAAATAGACATGTGAGTCCCTATATTACACTTTTCAGCCACAGCTACATAGCGCAGACGTTGATGTTTGTGTGTGGTAGTAGCCTGGAGGTTCCCATCGGCACTATATAGACTGCATGAGAGTAGCTGTGGTGGTCTGGGGGATGTGGTGTTTGAAAGTGGTCAACCTCGAGCATTTTCATATTTCAACTATCATGTATTTTACTTTGTACCCACAACTACCTAGCGCAGTCCGCTGATGTTTGTGTGTTGTAGTAGCGTCGAGTATTCCATCGGGCAGTATGGAAGTTTCATGTTGGTACCTGTGGGTGTGTGGAGTATATGGTGGTTGGAAGTGGTCTGCCTAATATTAAAATAGACATGTGAGTCCCTATATTACACTTTTCAGCCACAGCTACATAGCGCAGACGTTGATGTTTGTGTGTGGTAGTAGCCTGGAGGTTCCCATCGGCACTATATAGACTGCATGAGAGTAGCTGTGGTGGTCTGGGGGATGTGGTGTTTGAAAGTGGTCAACCTCGAGCATTTTCATATTTCAACTATCATGTATTTTACTTTGTAGCCACAACTACCTAGCCCAGACCACTGTAGTTTATGTGTAGCTTGGAGTCTCCCATAGTAAACTATGGTTGTCGCATGCCAGTAGTTGTAGGAGAGAGGGAGATATAGTGATTAAAATTGTCGATCGAGGGAATTTTCTTATTGATTGTATCGAAATGTTCTAGAATATTCATGGATTATATTCAAGAATACAACACATTTTCATCTTTTTCAGCTATTAACAAATATAAAATATGTAATATTTTTAGTATGTGAACAGATTTTGATGGGACTTTCAATGAAGTGTTACTGATGTATCAGGCTACTATTTATCCTGGGAATATTTAAAATTCAATGAAAAACACATAAAACATTATTGACAAACACAAAAGAAAGGAAGAATAAAATCAGCGATGTACTGAACTAAGATATTCAGCACTTCCTAATTAACAGTCAGTCTTAGGTATTTCTCCGGCGGAGACGTCGTTTTTTTGCGTCATATGGGTCGCTAGAAGAGGGTGCATGGTGCAATCGTTTCCATCTTGCTTCATCAGGATCTATAACAAGCAGATTAAAAGATTCAAGAGCACAGTGGACATTAGCATTTACAACTATAGCTAATAGGGGGCTGACGGCTGGAACCCTGGACCAAAAAAGTGTAAACGATATCCCGTGGTCTAACTGATACCCCTTCCATCCTTGTAATCGATACCCCCCTCCCACCTCCCTTCCCCAATAATCCCAGTTCCCCCTCCTTGTAATCGATACCCCGCGCAGGTGTTCCGGTGTGACCAGATACCCTGCCACTGACCTTGAAATCGATACCCCACTCAGGAGTTCCGGTGTACCATGACACCCCCTCTCATCTGCCTTCCCCACTAACTCCAGTTCCCCCTCCTTGAAATCGATACCCCGCAGCAGGTACAAACCAGTTGTAACCGACAACCACTACGCTGACCTTGAAGTCGATACCCCGCCCAGAGAACAGTTGGCGCTATACCTGGAAAACCAGTTTATTAGTGCGGGTGGTGAGCAAAAACCAGTTATTTACTTCAATATCCTATTTTTTTTCACCAACGTTCAATTACACCCCACGAGTTTTTATTTATTGTATTTGATCCATTTTATTCTAAATATTAATTAAACACAATACTATATCATTTCCAGTAATTAATCCGATTTACTATATTATTACTTTTGCTTGTCTGGACACAGTAAACGTATTGACCAATGTTGAACAACAGAGATGATCATTTGTAAGTGGTACCCCTAACGTTCAATTATACCGCACGAGTTTTCATTTCTGCTGATTAATCCCTTTTATTATGGTGTTAAAACGAAGATTAAAATATTTTTGTTCCAAATATTTATTAAACGCTATATCTATTACAAAAAAATCCTCACCTAATTTCATTATTAATTCATCTAATTAAATTAAAACAGTCGTATTACAATTAAATAGACATTTGGTGTCGCAAAGATTTATATTAAATTATTTTTAAACTCACTTCTTTCTGGCCTTTGTCTGCATACATTAATCAATATTCCACAACCATTTGAACTTAGGTGGGTGAGCAATGAAGTCTTAGTTAGGTCTTCGGAAGGACCCAGGTTCATTTCTCGAAGATTCATATTTTCAGAAACCACTCTAAGGAAATGCCGTGGTGGTTCCTTTTGTAAAGGCACACTTCGTTAGCAGTAGTCAACAATGTCCCCATAAGTTAATGAAGCTGTAATTCCTACTTTAAATTAATAAATTTATACCTGAGCCTGAGCATATAGAATCTTGTTTACGAAATGGGATAGTAAGAATTTTTTTTAAAAAAAATCTGCATTAAAGTTTTACTAAGACTACTACAAACATGAACTACATGAGCTACTTTTTTATGGTCTTTTCAGAGATCTACTTCGTAGCATTCGGGGAATTTTAAAATATCCTCTTTGGACAAGTTATTCATTTCTCTTACAGCACCTTTATACAACAAAAAGAAACGCAGGTTTTGTCCGCAGTCAGGGTGCAAACAATACCGCACAAATGTGTAACCGCTTCGCAAGCACTTGCCGCAAACGGCTTTCATTTGTACCAAAAAACCGACACTCGGTTGGATCAGCCAGAAATACCTGCAAGCCTTCTCAAGCCAAGTCGAGCGCCCTATCGACACGTTTCAATTTGTGACAGTTTGACGAGGTTTGGCAAGCTTGTGGTCCCGGCTTAAGATGTGTACAACAGATTGGTTCTCCTGAAAGTGGAATCTCTCTATCACGGAATTGCTGATTATGCAGCATTTAGTTTCGTGGTCATAGTGTGCGTAAGAGGATAGAAGGATTATGATAGGATACCGAGGCTGGTTGGTAACATCCTGGCATCACATTCGGCAAGATACAGCTTCAAATCCCCGTCCAACCATTCAGATTTCAGTTTGTTTTTCTCCTCAATAGTTTCTTGAAATCAGTCCTGGCAAATTTCCACTACACACCTAGTCAAAATAGGCGAGTAATAGGAATAAAATGAGGACATGGCCAAAACTCATGAAATATTGGAATGTCTGTCGACATTAGTCAGACCGCGTATTTTTTTTATGATCTTCGACAGTGGTGTGTATGTACATGTTACCAATATTCTGTAATCCCTGTATTGCGACCGTAGGGATTTTGAAATCAGTTTAAAGTCAGATAATTTTTAAGCGTTCAGCTAAAGAGTGAAGAACAAGTGACCTATCTACAAAAACGAAAGCCTTTAAGGGCTTCTCTGGCCATTTCTAAACGCTATACAATAGACTTGTTAGCCACGACATACACAGAGCGCGTGGAAAGTCGAAACTCTGTTACTTTTGAATGTGAATAACTATTCGAGGACTCCCGGCCAAAAATGTATATTAAATTATTTTTAAACTCACTTCTTTCTGGCCTTTGTCTGCGTACATTAATCAATATTCCACAACCATTTGAACTTGGTGGGTGAGCAATAAAGTCTTAGTTAGGTCTTCGTAAGGACCCAGGTTCATTTCTCGACGATTCAGATTTTCAGAAACCCCTCTCAGAAAATGCCGTGGTGATTCCTTTTGTAGAGGCACACTTCGTTAGCAGTAGTCAACAATATCTAATGTCCCCATAAATTAATGAAGAACGTTATAATGCGTCCGTGCTCTGGGTTACTTTGGTTTTCCCTTTATGCTTGGCTGCCAGGAGACAGAGTTTGTGAGAATGTTCGTAGTTAATAACACTATCATAGTAAAGTTATTTAAATATGAATGGGATTAAAAATAATGATAACAACGTCAAACTTTCTGACGAATTTGTATGACTAGTTGTGTATTGGGAATTTCATTTCAATGTCTACATTTTATTACTCGATAATTCTTAACTCATATGGCATTTACTTTCAGTTACTATAAAAGCGTCTCATGTAATGGATATTCATATGCCTGTAACCAGATATAGCTTGCTGTGAGGTATTCGTGGTTAGTTTTTATACATTAAACCGCAGGTGCCCTTAAGTAAAATAAGGAAAGAAGGAACTAGCCACCCTATCTCCAATACATGTCAAAGTATATCTCCTTTGGTAAGGTTTCAACCACAAACTTAAACTACTTCAGTTTTACTTGTGCACGCTAAGAGTGAGTGGCTGTTTAGAAAATAGAAGACAGTGTGGATTATCAGTAGCCGACTCACTGGGCATAGACTAAGCGGGAAAAATCGCATTAAAATTAATGTATTTCGATTTTAATGAATTATGAATTAAACAAAATGCAAGAATTTGGTGCATCAACTAACAGGAAGCACTATTTGCTTAACACTAAATTAGAAGTGCATATTAGTCTTGAAGAACAGATTATTGTTAAAATTATTATAGGAGAAAACGCGAGATCCCGAAAGGCTAAAGAACGGTTGGTCAAGGAAATCCAGTCATCGGGGTTCGATATCCAACACAGTCTTACAGTCAGGTTTTCTATCGTTTCCATAAATCACTCGACGCTAGTGCAGGAATGATTCGAGTATATTACATTCGTCCACGTTTCAGGGTTAATTTTTGTATGCTGGTTTAAATGTCGAGACTGGTTGGTGAATTTTTAGTGTTCAGGGCTGTCATTAGGGTGCTCTCTTCAATGCATTCTATGCGTCTTCTTTTCAGAGTTATTTCTTGTATGCTGTCCTGAATATCGAGCATGGTAGTTGAATTTTTAAAAGCAAGGTAATGAATAAGCAGTTTTTGGAGATGTAGATTATATTGAATGCATGGAGACGACTGAATAATCAGAAGATCAGCTAAATCAGTTCTGAATATGGGAAGTTAGAGTAATATCTCTTCCACAAACCAGTCTACAAAATTAAGGAGACAAGGTTTACATTTGTGCTGTAGTATCTCCTTAGACCACTAAGAAAGATTTTACACAATTTCTAACAGTCTGAACGTTAACTATATAACGTTAAAGACAGTGAAGATGTTATTAACATTGGAAACATGTATCGGCTGTCAAAAACTAAGACCATCATTTAATTCCGAGCCTGGTGGGTGACCAGTAACGTTCGGATATATCTTTCGTGGGGATATGCAGCACGATTTTACAGTCAGATTTTTTTTCGTATCCCAAAAATTACTCGAGGTGAGTGCTGCGATTATTCCAGTGCACTACTTACGTCCTCCTTTCAGAGTAATTTTTTATATGCCAATCTAAATATCGAGTCTGGTAGGTGAATTTTTATTGATTGGGACTGTAATGTGGAGGTGGGGGGTTCGATTCCCAATCCGGCTTGTTCATTAGTATCTGTTCTAGTACTACTAAAGACACAAATAGCCGTTATCGCCTATAGTAGCTGCGAACATTTCGAGAACGAAAAACACGTTTAATGGTAATTTTTATCTGTAGGAAGGGATGATTTTTTTATTCGTAACCATTTGAGGCAATTTTTTCTTGTATTTTTGGCCGGGAGTCCTCGAATAGTTATTCACATTCAAAAGTAACAGTGTTTCGAATTGCCACGCGCTCTGTCTATGTCGTGGCTAACAAGTCTATAGTATAGCATTTCGACATGGGCAGAGAAGCCCTTAAAGGCTTTCGTTTTTGTAGATAGATCACTTGTTCTTCACTCTTCGGCTGAACGCTTAAAAATTATCCGACTTTACACTGATTTCAAAATCCCTACGGTCGCAATACAGGGATTTAAGGAGGAAAACACCTAATATGATGTTAGATCATTTATGAAATTTTCAGCAGTGCCAGTGTACGACTCTGTTCCGAGGTCTAAACGGATCTTGAGTACAACTCCCAAAGGGTACATAGCGAAGACGCGATGTGGGCAGTTCGTATTCCAACACATGCGACAAAAGGCGGTACAGAGCACAGTTGGTTTAAAAATGGAAGAATCCATACTTCTGAAATAGTGGTTACAGGTGCATATTGTCGGGGAATGGTACATATCCAAAGTTCATGAACTGCACCACTCAAGAACAAGATAGGAAAGTCGCGAGCACAAACTCTGAAAGTATCTATAGGACTTACGGAATATTGGTAACATGTACATACACACCACTGTCGAGGATCATAAAAAAAAATTACGCGGTCTGACTACTGTCGATAGACATTCCAATATTTCGTGAGTTAGCGGCCATGTCCTCATTCTATTCCTATTGCCCGCCTATTATGACTAGATGTGTAGTAGAAATTTGCCTGGACTGATTTCAAGAAACTATTGAGGAGAAAAACAAACTGAAATCTGAATGGTTGGACGGGGTTTGAAGCTGCATCTTGCCGAATGTGATGAGAGGATGTTACCAACCAGCCTCGGTATCTCATCATTATAATCCTTCTATCCTCTTACGCACACTATGACCACGAAACTAAATGCTGTATAATCAGCAATTCCGTGATAGAGAGATTCCACTTTCAGGAGAACCAATCTGTTGTACACATCTTAAGCCGGGACCACAAGCTTGCCAAACCTCGTCAAACTGTCACAAATTGAAACGTGTGGATAGGGCGCTTGGCGTGGCTTGAGAAGGCTTGCAAGCACTTCTGGCTGATCCAACAGAGTGTCGGTTTTTTTGCACAAATGAAAGCCGTTTGCGGCAAGTCCTTTTTGTTGTATAAAAGTGCTGTAAGAGAAATGAATAACTTGTCCAAAGAGGATATTTTAAAATTCCCCGAATGCTACGAAGTAGATCTCTGAAAAGACCATAAAAAAGTAGCTCATGTAGTTCATGTTTGTAGTAGTCTTAGTAAAACTGTCATGCAGATTTAAAAAAAAAAAAAATTCTCACTATCACATTTCGTAAAAAAGATTCTATATGCTCTGGCTCAGGTATAAATTTATTAATTTAAAGTAGGAATAGTACAGCTTCATTAACTAATGGGGATATTAGATATTGTTGACTACTGCTAACGAAGTGTGCCTTTACAAAAGGAATCACCACGGCATTTCCTTAGAGAGGTTTCTGAAAATCTGGATCTTCGAGAAATGAACCTGGGTCCTTCCGAAGACCTAACTAAGACTTCATTGCTCACCCGCCAAGTTCAATTGGTTGTGGAATATTGATTAATGTATGCAGACAAAGGCCAGAAAGAAGTGAGTTTAAAAATAATTTAATATACATCTTTGTGACACCAAATGTCTATTTAATATAATACGACTGTTTTAATTTAATTAGATGAATTAATAATTAAATTAGCTGAGGATTTTTTTGTAATAGATATAGCGTTTAATAAATATTTGGAACAAAAATATTTTAATCTTCGTTTTAACACCATAATAAAAAGGATTAATCAGTAGAAATGAAAACTCGTGCGGTGTAATTGAACGTCAGTAAAACATGGGGTATTACTTACAAATGGTCATTTCTGTTGTTCAATATTGGTCAAAACGTGTATGGTGTCCAGACACGAAAAAGTAATACTATAGTAAATCGGATTAATTACTGGAAATGATATAGTATTGTGTTCAATTAATACTTAGAATAAAATGGATAAATCACTATAAATAAAAACTCGTGTAATTGAACGTCGGTGAAAATAAAAATAGGTTATAGAAGTAAATAACTGGTTTTTGTTCACCACCCGCACTAATAAACTGGTTTTCCAGGTATAGCGCCAACTGTTCTCTGGGCGGGGTATCGACTTCAAGGTCAGCGTAGTGGGTGTCGGTTATAACAGGTTTGTACCTGCGCGGGCTATCGATTTCAAGGAGGGGGAACTGGGGTTATTGGGGAAGGCAGATGAGAGGGGGTGTCATGGTACACCGGAACACCTGAGTGGGGTATCGATTTCAAGGTCAGTGGCAGGGTATCTGGTCACACCGGAACACCTGCGCGGGTTATCGATTACAAGGAGGGAGAACTGGGATTAGTGGGGAAGGAAGGTGGGAGGGGGGTATCGATTACAAGGATGGGAGGGGGTATCTGTTACACCGCGGAGTATCCATTACACTTTTTTGATCCTGGATTCCAGCCATCTGCCCCAAATTCCATTTACTCAGCTATGTGAAAGATATATTAACAAATACATGGAATGCAATTACTTGTTAGTTATATAGAGTGACAAACTTATCTCAAGCTTCTTTTTATTCATCTACAGAAAATAAAATATTATATACAAAAACAAACTGATCGCATTAAATCTAAATTAACTATCCCCTTTTAACCTCTTAATTTTCTAACTGAAAAGTACTGAGAGAATAGCATCCGAATTTTGTTAATGATAGGCAGGTGACAAAATTCTTTATAATTTTATTCAAATAGAGTAGGCGTAACAAACAAGTGATGTAACTAGCTTGGTGAAATTAATGGTAATGTATAAAATGTTAGGGGTGTGAAGTATATTACTTGCAGTCAGAACCCGGTAATATTAATTTGAATAATTGTTTACTGTATCTTAAGTTGATCAGTCCCTTAAAGTGCCATAGCATCACTCTCCACTGATTCCCTCCGAACCACCCAATTGAAGTGAGTTAGCCTCATCAAAAGAAGGCTTGTCAATGCGATTCTTGCACGTCCTTTGTGACAATTTCTATCTAAACTGTTAGTGGTTTTCAGTGCCTTGGCAATACGTTGCTATCTGATAAGTGAACAATGGTTAACAGTTCTCATACTAATGTCGCTATTCGCTAGGAATGAAACATAATTTTAATCTAGTTCCTCCATTAAAACGTTAACCTTGTAAAAATTTCTAACTACAGTAGTAATTTAATTAATATATTTTTTACTGTATAATTTGGGCTAGAAAAAAAGAATGAAGGGTTCAAGTCAAGTCAATTAATTTTTAACTTAAAATTCCTGTTATCAAGGAACAATCCCTTGACAATATGTGTTAAAAATAAAGCCATGAGGATCATGCACTAAACGAGCAGCATTGATTGCATTTTTTTTACCTTACCCTTTCTCTTTTCATGAACAAAAGCCATCCATTACTGTAACAACGCTTATTCAGGTGTGGCATAGTAACATTTCATAGGTTATTTGGTTCACGCCCTGCTCAGAAATTAATTACATCTGCATTCACTACTTTCAATATACTGCATAGTTACGATTTACCATCCTCTTATAACATAAACTCCACGGATTTTATGTTGACTCTATTTGATAAATGAAAAATTCAAAATTGCATGCACATTAATATTTTATAGTGTCATCGTTACTTTGTTCTTCCCCCACCTTCAAAAAAATCAAGTCAATCAATGAAAATCAAACCACATATTCACCGGTATCATTTTCTGTAATAGTGTAGATGATGGATTGGAGGACATCACTCATTACATCCCACAAGATTACGCGTTACTTTTGAGAAAACTGTATATAGCGCTGACTGTTAGTGTGTGGTCTCTGTATTTTATACCGTTTATTAGTTCAATAACGGAGATGGGTATACCGATAAAGTGGAATATGGGAAATAACATAGTATTTGTTTTCCTTAGTGTTTCGAATCATTAGAAATCTTAGTGAACATTGTGCATTAACATCATGCAACGATATAAAAATCCCATATCTCGCTGTGTTAAGTAGGAGTTAGATGAGGAGTAACCCATGGAGGAAGGAATCATATGGAGACGACGCAAGAGACCTTTACCACGCATGGGAGTGAAGCAGGCCGGCGGAGGAGTGGGGGGGCATGGCCGGAGTGGTGGGGGCTTGACCGCTTCCCAACAAACACGGGGAATATGTACAAATACCCCAAGGGGACTCTAGGATAAACGTGACGCCGCAATCTGGTGATGGATTATTATGTAACTCGATGAGACAAATAAAAAATGAAGAATAAAATTTTTTGATATCCTGCTTAGTTTTCGAGATATTCTGTCTCAAATGTGAAATGGTTTTGGTTGAAATTCAGAAGAAAAAATTATTCAAAGTCAAATTTTATGATGAATTTTTATTTAAAAAGACGAGACAAATAAAAAATAAAGAGTAAAATTTTTCGATATTTCACCTAGTTCTCGAGATATACTGTCTCAAAAGTGAGGTGTCTTGAGTTGAAATGCAGAAGAAAAATTTCGCAAAAGTCAAATTTAATGATGGATTCTTATTTAACACGACGAAAAAACTCGATAATAAGGAATAAATGTTTTCGATATCTTGCTTAGTTTGGGGGATATACAACATCCAAATTGAGGGGTTTAGGTTTGGATGCATTCTGGACCAAAAATTAATTCTGTCAAAGCCACAATGATTACATGGTTGACATGCAGAATGGATATTTCAGTTTTATTACTACCACTTGTGGTTAGTCTGAAATGTGTCCTAGACCAGAAAAAAAGTAAGAGGACCCACTCTAGGGATGAGCAACCCAGACATTTTGTAGGCTGGTACCAGAAATAAAATATTTATTCAGTCACCTTAATGAACATTCTCTTGATCAAGATGTGTTGTCTAATTTCACAGCCCTACTTATTAGGACAATTGTAAAAAAATTATCTCTCAGTTAGATTTAGATACGGGGGGGGGGGGGGGGGGGAAGAATGTTGTACACTAAAAAGAGACTACATTAGAAACACATTCCCCAAATTGATTTTGTTCAAAGGCCAATAACTTCTTTACTTATGAAGCCCATTTTTTATTTCTGCATGAACCTGTTTCGACATAAATAGATGAGAAAGATTTCAAAATCGGTAAAAATAGGTATAGACGTATTTACAAACAGAAACAAGTCTTATATGAAGCTTTAAAAATAACCTAAGTCAATGGCCTGAAATAGCTATTTAAAAAATTAATAAAACTCACAGCTTCTCACATAACAGTTAATTTCATCATCCATTGTCAGTATAATCAGCAACGTGACGAAAGAAATCGTAATAGTAAATTCATTGAATCGCGAAGTAAAACACGCCCCTTTAAATCTCATTTTAAACACTCGTTAAAAAATAATGCTAGTCTATTATGTGCAAAATAGCAAGTTTGCTGATTTTCTACACTACACCAAGAAAAATTTGAGAACAAAGTCATCCCATTGAGAGCTACGACTAAATATTTATAGACGTGCTGTTAAGTTTGCGGTGTCTACCGCTCACTTCAACAACGATAATTACAATTCAACTTACTTATGAAATGATATTCCAGGTTCTTTCCTGTCTGGCCTATTTGTGCAACCGTACGCAACACAAGCTGGCATTTTTAAACACTTATACACAATACTAAATGAAATAATCACTGCATCTACCACAATGTGAACACCTTAATTGTTGGGAAGCGCCATATGGTCGCTGCCGGTGCTGCCACCATGCGGGAGAGTTTAGTGCTTGCTTCACCGATTTAACGTCACTTCTCCTCCATATAATTCCTTCCTCCATGGAGTAACCCATCCGTTTTCGTTAGAAGAATTGAAGTTAGGTTAGTCCACTCGAAAAATCACATGTCACATAGATAAAATTATGCTTCAAATAATGTGTAGTATAATTATACTTGGCCAAATAAATGACGTAATTTATACTCTGAAATCGGTCCCTGTCTCTTGTTTCAGAACTGGGTTCATTAACTTATAATATGTTACTGTAATGATTTTCTTAAATTTTAAAAATTCAATTTATCCTAAATTTACTCCAGTTCAAATGATTACTTCGTTTAGAATGTTATACATACAAAATGATTGAATATTTCGAGTGCAATAACAACTGCGTTGTTGTTGTAACAGCTAATATAAGACCTTTTCCATAATTATATTTACAACTTACCTTTCACATGGACAGTATTTCTTACAGGTGAATATTCTGCAGTTGCATCAAGGCAGTTACGGACAAGATCCACCCATCCGCCATTCTCAAAGATCTCTTGGGTGTTGGCTTTTATGTATTGCACCAAATAGTGTTTGATGGAGGTGAGGTTATGTTTCTCAGCTGCTATCAGAGTGGGAATAGCGTTCTGCGCTGTGATTCTCGTCACGAGATCTCGTTCGCAGGCTATTTTCAGACGGGGCAATTGATACTTGTTGGCTGCCACTAGGGTTTCCGCCAGTTCTGAAATCATCGAAGGGATTCCGCCGTTATAGATATATTTCAACAGTACAGCCATTCCCTCTGATCCAATGTCAGGCACCACTATACGGCCGGATTGCGACTCCATCATGTCGTGGCTGAACATAGCGGCGAATACAGGACAACGGGCAGCGAGCACTGCCCGATGAGCTTTCAGTTCTTTGTTACTACATTCGATGATCACGTCGGCAAAGTTTCCCGATGACAACATCTCCTCAAAATCTTCCATCAAGGAACACGGAGGTACTGGGCCTCCCAGGAACGCTATACAGACAGAACAAATACTTCAGTCAATATCGCCAGGTATTGTTTACATATATTAAGAATTCGAAATTCAATCTGAAAATGAAAAGTTGTCTAGAAATTCATGTCATACCAACCTTCCATTCCATCAGTATTTCCTACAGACGACAATTCCGCAACAGCGTCAGGGCAGTTATGGACAAGATCCGCCCATCCCTCCGTTTCGATGATCTGATAGATATTAGCTTTTATGTACCGCAATAAATACTGTCTGAGGTTGTTGAGATTATGTTTCTCAGCTGTTACCAGAACAGAAATTGCGTTTTGCACTGTGATTTTCGTCAAGAGGTCTCGTTCGCAGGCTTTTTTCAGACGTGGTAGTTGGCACCTGTTGGCTACCACCAAGGTTTCCGCCAGTTCTGACACCATCGAGGGGATTCCGCCGGTATAGATATAATGCAACAGTGCAGCCATACTCTTTGATCCAACATCAGGCACCACAGTACGGCAGTAATGTGGGTTCTGTGTGTCGGGCCTGAACATAGCCGCGAATACAGGACAGCGGGCAGCCAGCACCGCACGGTGAGCTTTCAGCTCTTTGTCACTGCATTCGACGATCGCGTCGGTATAGTTGCCTGATGACAACAGTGGTATTCAAAATCTTCGATAAAGCTGCACGCAGGTAGTGGATCTTCCTGAAAGCTTGGATTCAAAATTGGTTCCATCAATTCGATCTCACAAATGAATGTCAGAGAGTCGTCTTTATCTATGTATTTATATATTTCTCGAACCATACTCCATACGGTATTCTGAGGTTCAAAAATAACTGTAGCAGTTTCAACGTATTTGGCTCCAGTAAGAAAACTGACTTTCGTTTCAGCAGTAATTTTAGCCTCTTTTTCCATCTCAATCGATAGACGCAAACCAAATCTATATGGAATGAAAACCATTGCACTGCATTTCAAAATCCAATTGGTATCACCATATATAGACATAGATTCCAAATTTTTCCTGTACATTGAATGCACGACATCAATTGTCCGTTTGAATTCATACTTCGTACAGTGAAGCTTATTACAGGAAAACATATTCAGACTTAATTTACGATATGCTTTCCGTCCAGTGACAAAAGGGTCGTATCCTGTAAAATATAAAAACAATGTTACGTTACTAAGTACGTGGCCAGCACTTCAGAACAGAGTACTTGTGTTGGACTAGTTCATTTGACGTTACGCATATGACGTAAAGTTTATGAATTGTAAATGTGGATAAAAAAAAGCAAAAAATAATAATTTCATATTACAATATAACGTGATATCAACTTCAACCGAATCAAGTGCAACGACAAATTTAGGGTTGGAATACGATGAAAAATAACAGAATTAAAAAAATTAAAAACTTTATGAATATCATACGCACAACACGTCATACTTATAGTTACAGATATACTAAATATTAAGAAATCCGCGTGGTTATAATTAACTGGTGACAGGGTTTCTATTGGCTGCCCCTGTCGTAGCCTTCTGACGTACTTCAAATTACACATCAAGCTGTGCCAGAGCAAATGGTTTTGTTAAGGATCTACAAAATTCCTCATGGAGAAAGTGATTCGAACCAGGGACCTTTCGTTCACCATTCAGACACCTCAACCACTGAGCCAGCAGCCATAGTAGCATGTCGGTGACACCAACTCATAAAATTTTTACCCATCCAAAAATCGTTGAATGCACCTAAAGAAGTTTTAACTTCAAAGACTAAAAATCCAACTTAATCCACAACCCGAAGGTTGGTTAAATCTTCCAGAAGGATACCAAGCTATTGTATCAGGGGCAGGAAGGCCAATTCCTTTCCTCGGGGGCCTACAGTTTAACGTGGAATCAGAACCACGGAACCTCCAGGCGTAGCTGATATACTCAAATACAACTCCAAAAAATTCGCAATCACCGCGGGATTTGAATCCGCGACCGGAAACTTTCTGAAGTAAACGCTTTAACCGCCGAGTTTCCAGACCACCTTGTTTTGACGTATACTTGTGCTGACTGCTATCAAAATCGAATAAAAACTGTGGGGTAGTATGAACAACGTTTTCAGGAATTAAGGTGAGGGGGGAAAGGAGGATAGTGTTTAGGCACATGTAAATAAAACGTAAACAGTGTTTTTCTATTTGTTTTACAGTACATGTATGCATAGTTCCATCAGAATTGGATCAAAACTGTGTGTTTGTGTAAGAACATTGGTAGAAAAACATTCATTTTTATATCAGAAGTCACTAGTATAATCGTTGCATTCACTGCTGTCCAAGTGCATTATGTCATACATATAGCTTTTTGATACACTGCTACTACAGCATGTTGATGTCGCGACCTTATAAGATTTTATCCATCCGAAAAGTGTCTAGCGCGTAGGCCTATATCAAACGCGCAACAAGTGGCATTCATAGGCGCAATAAGTGGCATGTCTGTGACGGAGAGTTGCGAACTCACAGGTTTACCCCCGACCAAACATCCCCTAACGCGCGTATAGAAATTTTCACTTCAACAAATGAAAAATTTAGATTTTTTAAAGACATTTTTCAGAATGAAGCAATATAATTTGAAATTTCGATTGTAAATACAAGGCAGTAAGCTGTCAATGACCAAACACGAAAACAATAAGTATAATCTTCAATATGAAAAAGAAAGGAAGATTTTTCTTCAATTAAATTGCTAACCAAAAGTATGTCTAGAGGAACAATAGTATGCACGTATTTACGATAAAATATGATTAAGAAATTTTTGTTCTCAGATTCCTCTGTTAATTAATTAATCTGTTTAAGCCTAGATACTTAAGTAATAGTTCCGTGCACAAATTCTAATCAAACTTAGTGCTACATCGGCTATGGACTTCAAAGCTTTTGTTTAGGCACAACACCCTATCGTACGTGGTCGTATTGTGCCATAGCTGTCAGATCGAAAACCCTCCAGAAAATCATAAAATAATATGGTGATGTATACGAGATATATTCGTAGGAGGTAAGAAACAAATCCTCCTACTGAATTCCATAACGCTTAGTAACATAATAGGTTTTATTGCTGCTTAATTAGCTTCTACCCATTTTCCACGAACAAAATGCCCGTTTGGATTCTTTGCGTCTAAAATACAATACACTGGGAGTAGTATAATAACAAGACCAGTGGACCGCAAAGGGTGTCGCCGCATTGATTAATGAACCAACACCTCACACCCAATACCATCTCCAGTCCTTCCGCCACCTGTATCTTAACCGTTTGAGCCAACAGTGCCTGTAGGGTTCGGAAGCGAAGTGTAAGCCCGATTTCCCCTACAAAGTATTTTGTAACCAGTTGCAGGATATTTTTCGTATTTCAGTGGACCAAAATCTGTTACTAAAATAACATTGTCTTCATATATCATTGCAACGACTAACAGAAACAATTCAGGCAACTGCACATCTAATTGCGATATCTTAATTTAAATAAAAAAAACTTTATGCAGCGATGGGCCTAATTAGCATTGCACTACTACAGCGTACTTTTTAATTTAAGTCAATTACGACACAACACCTGCTCCAGTGGCAATTTTCCTACACACCCATTTTCCCCCTTTCTTTTTCCCATCTTCGTTTTCACCTCAACTGATTTCAAATTTAAATTATTTTAATTATTTTGGTAAATTATATACTACTAATGCAAGTCCGTGACCGTATTTTCCGTATCCTCACGGGTATAGAACAGTTGCAGTTTTCAGTGTCAAAGATTATGACAGATTAATCTGATCGGCCCAAATATGAACTTGACCTGTGTTTCACCCTTAGAGGGAACAAAATCTCTTGAGCTTGAAAAACTCAGAAATATTAATACACGTATTGAACACGGACAGAGACGATCACTCTAATTTATAGTTGTATCAAAGGTCATAGTTGCTAGAGTAGAACTTACTGAAACACAAATTTGACCCTAAAAATTCACTATGCCAAATTTAACGAACTTCTGTTTGAAGGAGTACGCAATTACTTCGAAAGCATCAAGTTGTTTTTAGTTGAGGGTGGGCAATTATTCATAATTTAATATTTGGTCATTATGTCCGTTACGGCTAGAGAACTTAATACAGATTAAGTAGTTAAGCGCCTCTGTAGTAATGAATTGCCAGAATATTCAGTTCGGTAATTTATCTGGCCTGATGTCCACTTAAAATAACCTAATAACTGTCGTACAGCGAACATTAGCAAAGACCCTTAACAAAAGTGGTCAGTAAAATACGTAAAAAGCAAATAAACCGTAATATATAAACTTTGGTCAAGCAGCAACATAAGCGAAACTTTTAAATAAATTGAAATTTAACATAGGCCCGAACGACAATTGACATTCTTAGTTACAGCAGAGATCATAAGCAATTTAAGAGTTTTAATAAAAATTATGTTACTTTCATTAGCGACGTGTTACTGGAAAGTGCTGATATTCCAGGTGTTTCCATATTTTTGATAATGAAATGCTACGAACAGCAAACTTAATGAATGCATTCTGACAATTAATTTCATAGCAGTTGCTTAGCTATTAAACTATGCACTTAGCCTCCGTTTCTAAAATATTTCTGGTCGCTGTTAATTTCAATTGAAGTTTGGCTAGTGACGTCACCGTTCTCCAGCCCATAGCTATAGGAGTGAGTGAGTGAGCACGTGAGCTTAGGAAATTATATAGTAGACGTCTCCTAGTAATTTATTTCAATTCCTGATCCACACCCTTATGCTTGAAATTGGGTTCCAATTTGTGGTCGTGGTAACCTTTCTCCCTTCCATGCACATCTCCAACAATATCTTACCACGCCTCATCACCAATATACGCCTTGTACACTTCCATGATTCTCTTCACCCTCCTTATGTCTTCCAATGAATCCTCTTCCGGCTCCTTTAATATAGCACTTACTGATTGCGTTCTGCGCCAACTTCCATAGATAAATCCAGTCGCACACCCTCAGCTCCAGCATTGGATACCCAAAATTTGGCTTTAACGAAAAAATTTCTGGTCCAAGGTGCATCTGAACCTAACCACCTCACTTTTGAGATAAGTTATCTGTAGAACGAAATGAAATATCAAAACATTTATTGCATAAGAATCAATCATCAAATTAAGGTACCACAGAGTAGGAGCAGCCTTCTTCTGTCCCAACACTAATCATTCAGCTCAATTATCACTACATGAAGAAACATCTATTTTCACAGCTGAAGCGAAAGCCATACTGGAGGCGGTTAAGTATAGCCAAATGATCCAAGCGGACAAAAGCATCATACTAAAGGACTCCATGAGTGTCTTAAAACGGCTACATAACAACACGTGGAATTATCACCTCCCAATGACAATCTTAGAAATTAGGAAACAAATAAAAAGCAGTAAAGAACGAGGAATCACTACCTACCTGATATGGGTTCCAGCTCACAAAGGTATAAAATACAATGAACGGGTGGATACTTTAGCAAAAGAGGCCATCCTCAACGGATTTAAAGATGATATGAACCTCCCGACGTCAGATATAATTCACACAATCAAAAAACGAGCCAAAGAAAAATGGCAAGAAAAATGGAGAACATCTCTAACCACCAAAGCTTCGCACTATGGGAGCATCCAACCAACTATTCCACCTCAACCTTGGTTTTATAAATGGATCACAAGCAGACGACTAACAACAATGATTTCCAGGCTGCGGTTCAACCACGGATGATTCCCCAGCCACCTCTATCGACTAGGTCTGAGAGAATCTCCTCTCTGTGACTGTTCAGATCAGACTATAGGAGGCACCAACCACATTATATTTTCCTGTAGAAAATTTAAATGGGCCCAGGATACCATGATCAAGGATTTAGTCAACATATGAATCCCTCTCCCTACCAACCTAATCCTACTCCTAGTTAGTGATGACAAAGCAGTATACAGCAGCCTTATGAGATTCCTAAAAATGGAAATATAGAAATCTAAGACCTCACCATCGGTAAATAAAAATGTCAATAAGCATAAAATGAATTGTATAAATGACTGCAACGATTCTGTTTTATTACTGAAAGATTGTAACTACGAATAGATAAGTATGACTTAAAATTGTCATCAGTATAATAAAAATTGTAAGTAATGAGTGTAATCAAACATGTTATTAGTTAACCATAATGAATCATGTTACAAGGGATGGCTGTATGGTTCCATAACCGAAAGTCAATAAATAAAAAATAAAAAAAATTCCTAATAAGGTAAGAAAATATTTGACTTAATTTGTAAATTAAAAATCAGTGTGTACACACCCAAGAAGTGAATCTGATATAAGTACTTTTTTCTGTGTACTTTTCCCGGTATTTTTTTCTGTTTTTGATTTTTCTTTTGCACTGGAGTCGACGAACGACACTATCTTTACGGCATATGTACTGTAAATAGGAAAGTTGTAGAATCATTTGCTTATATGATTAATGAATGTCTGGTATGGTTCCAGTTCAGCGAAAAAACGATATTTAATAAAGGTAAATATAATTTGCAACTCCACTTTAGTTAAAAGAAAAAATTTGTGGCTATTTTATTATTTAGATATTTACAGAGAGTATGTTGATAACTGTACAATTAATATGATCCAGAGACCTCATGAAGACTGCAGCTATTGTCGTATTACATTTCTTGAAATGACGTGTAATTTGTGTATTACTTTGCAGAGGTAAATTAAACTCTAGAAAATTCAGCTTCTTGGTTTCATTTAAAGCAAAATTGACGTTGAAATCTTCAATTAAAATCATATGTATTTCTTCATTATCTTTATGAGGTTGAGCAGCACTTCGTACTGTAAAAATGAATGAAGTAAATTTATAAATAATCACTAATGCCATAACTTAGAATAAGAGAAATGTGAGAAGCTCTATCATTACCGTGGCACCACAATTAGATGGTGAATTCTTGTAGAATTCGACGAAACAAATCGAAAGTAAATAATTTTTTTTTGTTTTTGTTTTCGGGATATATCATGTTGAAAATCAATTATACGTATAGTTCCTTGTGCTTTTGCTGACTTTTCTTGTAGTCCAGACCGTATTTCAACCTAACAATAATTACTCCGAAGAAAATAAAACTCCTATTTTGCATTTTCACTGTGTGGATATTGTGGTTTTGGTGAAAAAAAATTTCTGGTCCAGGCCGGATCTCACACTAATCTCCTCAGTCCTCACTTTTGAGATACAAAATCTCTAGAACTATGCGATGTATATATAAAAAAATAATCTTTCTTTCGATTTGTCTCGTCGAGTTAGATACGATTTCATCATCAAATTAGGTGGTGAAGAAATTTTTGTTTTGGTCCAGGCTGCATTTCAACCTAACCACGTCAATCTTGAGATACAATATCTCGAGAACTAAGCGAGATATCATAAATAAATAATTATTTACTTTCAGTTTGTCTTGTCGAGTTACATAAGAATCCATAATCAAATTGCGGCGCCACGGTAATCGTAGAATCTCCGAAATGTGTATTGCTGCAGTCCTAATGTTTGCTTATTTTTAATTTTACTATGAACCAAACCCAAGTCGCCGGGATTCTAGGATAACCGTGGCGCCGCAATTTGATGATGGATTCATATGTAACTCAACAAGACAAATCGAAAATAAAGAATAAAATTTTTTGTACCTCAAAAGTGAGGAGATTAGGGTGAGATCTGGCCTGAACCAGAAGAAAAATTAAGCAAAACCACCATACCCACAAAGTGGAAATGCACTGTAGGTGTTTTATTTTCTCCCTAGTGGTTGTTGTTAGGTTGAAATATGGCCTGGACCAGAAGAAACGTCACCAAAAGTACAAGGAACTATACCTATAACTGATTTTTAACATGCTATATCTCGAAAACCATGCAAGATATCAAAAAAATTAATTATTTATTTTCGATTTGTTTCGTCGAGTTCTACAAGAATTCATAACGTTGTGGCGCCACGGTAATGATAGAACTGCCCAAGTCGCCAAATGTTGAACTACATTAACCATACACATTGGGTTCCGTTCACGAGCAGAATATTATAGCGCTTGCGCGCTAAACTCCTAATGCGTAACGGTAACAAATTTCTTGCTAACGCGGGAAAAGTAGTATAATAAAAAAAATTGTCCGACTTTTCCAGCGGGGTCGTAGAAAAAACCTTTTCTACCAGCGGTTGTATGTAACACCGGACTGGTATTTAGCTATTTTTACTAAAAACCAGTGGTTAAACTCATTCCTGAGAGTGACTACCTGATTGAGTTTCTCACTACATTTGCAACATGTTGACTACAAATAAGATCAAATTCCTATGACATAATTTCCATTTCATTGCTATTGTAAAATAAATTAATAAAGAAAGGTTACTGGGAACTATCTATTACCCGCAGCAGATGCGTTACACATCTACTCAGCGAGTGGTGAGGAAGAGAATCAAGCGACTGTACAAGGCCTTTATTGGTGATGAGGCGTTAAAAAGATACTGGAAGAATTAGGAGAGGTGTATGGAAGATAAAAGGTGACTATCACCATAATTCGGCACGCGATTTCAGGCATAATGATGTGGGAAGATATTCTTTCGTAGATAAGGGGCTCAGAGATTGTAATAAATCACCAAGAGACATGATGAATAATTTACCAAAGAGAGAAAAGTAGTTGGGAAAAAGGAAAGAGGAAATTGCCATCGCAATTAAATTATATTTACCGTTGACATAAATTATTTACATCTTTGTATTAAATACAAAGAGTGAATTAAAATAATTCCACATTTAAAATAATAAGTCATCTGTGCCAGTATTAAGACTGAAGTTACCTTTTAACAAATCTGATGCAGACTCTTCACAACATCAAAGATAAACCTGAGACAATATCGTACCGTGAATTCTATGCAAACAGGATATAATATTCTATGACAAAGCGCATCGGAGAATATATATATTCAGAAGACACTGTGGTAAGAAGATTGAACTTTCGGAGAGTTGTCTACACAAGCTCTAAAGTTCGATAATCATTCCAGCGCTTTGAAAAATGTTTTGTGAAGTTTTTCTAAAAAAAAAAAATGTTCTTATTGCAAAGGTGGCATTGCGTAACTTCACTAGTAATGTGTTGTGATCTTTCTAATTGAGTTTCTCATCTATTTGAATGACAATGAATTTTACACTCTATCACAGAATTGTGGTATTTTTTAAAAATAATTTCTGTATATATCTTGCTGTGCATTTTTGGTTGGTTTTAAATATAATATGTTTTACTTGATGGTCTCTCGAGCATGCGGCCGGGTCAGCTAGCAGAGATAAATCAGTTATCTCTTGAAAACTCTACCAGCTTCTTGGTTTTACCTAATGCAAAATTTACGTTCAAGACTTAAAACCATAGGTATTTTTTCATGATCTTTATTAAGTAAGGGAGCACCTCCAACTGTATACGGTATTAGGAATGATGTAGAATACTTTCCACAAATGTAAAATAAAAAGTCCTGTCTGTAAATTACCCTTTTTCGATTTCAAACTGTGATGTTTTACGAATTCTATATAGTGTGTTTTATTAAATTACGGCTTACAAAATTTTTCGAAAATCCTTCAAGTAAAGTATTTTGTCAGCAGTTCTCTGTGCATGTCATTTATTGAAATAGTGGTTTTTCAAACGCGTGTTTAGTCTATTTTGAACTATACTTAGTATTAAGGATTAATGACAAATGTGGGAAAATTTTTTACTTATACAATCTGAACACTTTTCAGTACTTTACTTGATATGTTGTCACATCTTTATGAATTTTTAAGATTTACTTGTTTCACGAGTTTATTTGTGAGACTGTTACTTCTGACATATACATTGCCAAAATCTGTTTCTAAAAATGGCGTGAAGAAGCCTTAGGGCAATAAGTGAGGATTCCGTTTTATACCATATTTCTCCACAACTGAAGCAATACGTTTGTTAAACATTTTACAAAGGATCTTTGCGTTATGTCTTTTGAGTGATTGATTTTCCCGTTTCATATTTTATTATATTCCATACATGTTTAGGCGCTTCCATAATTACGTGAGGTGTTTTTCCGGATTTTCTGACCCCCCCATGACTTTGTGAGATCTGATCGGACCCCCCCCCCCCTCTAAAATGACGAGAGATTTTGACGAGGATCTCCCTCCCCCTGCTAATCGACCTCGTAGGTTTTTTTTTAACCCCCTTCAAGGACTTTAAAACCTCACGTATGTAAGGTTTCGGTCGACCCCCCCCCCCCCTCCCCCTGGGGAGGTTTCGTGAGATTTCGCTGGACCCCTCTTCCCCCCTATTTCACCACGCGTAATTAATTGACGACCACTTATATTATAATTAGAGTCTTTATTTTCTCTTACACATACGCATATATATATATATATATATATATATATATATATGTGTGTGTGTGTGTGTGTGTGTGTGTGTGTGTGTGTGTGTGTGTGTATTCTTCTTGGCGTTCATTAATTACATTATAAATAGTTGTAAAATTAAATTTAACAAAAGCAAACATCATAAGAACAATCTTCAGATATGCAATAGTTTCAGACTTTTGTTCATATAGTGGTTACAGTTTACTTCGTTCATGAAAATAAGATGAATAGTAAGAGAAATCATCTACATATTGTATTACCTAAGCAAACATATTTCGTTTACAGTTATCTTACTCTCTACTTTGTAAGCAAAAGTCCCTTTTCGTTGTACTAGAAACTCTGGAACAATTTTGTACTCTTCCTCTTACCCACTTCCTTCTTCAACACGTTAGCAACCTTGCTTAAAAATATCCTTCAAAATGTATTTAAAAAATACTTTAAAAGGCAATCAAATTTTGTACTAACTTCTTATGAAAAGTACAATTTCCACTAGCTTTCACTACCTAAGTAATGTGAAATGTTTTATTTCATTTTAAATAATATTTTTTTATACCCAGATTATTTTTTCTTAATTAACTGTTCTTCTGGCATTTACACAAAATAGTTGAACTTCATGATCAGAGATAATATTTATAACTGGCAGTATGCTGTAATTTTATTTTACTTTATTTTAATGGTAAAAGGCATGAACCATGCAGTCACAGAAAATTTACACATAAAGATTTTGAAATAATTTCATGTATTAGATATTATATATATTGAAAATATTCTTTTTGATAGAGTGGATAATTTGTCTTCTTTATCATTAAATACTACATGTTTATAGTAAAACATGTAAAAAATAGACATTTAAAAATAAAAATTGGCTTTGTCAGGTATACTTTTTTCAGTGTTCTTTGCTTTACAAAACGTCTTTGAAAACAATATTAGCAGTTAAAATGTGATCATATCACAGGATCTACAAACTCGGGAATAGGCCACGGACGGGTGTCCATATGAAAAAACAGGTTCTGATAAATACAATCCTGCCTTTTGAAGCGTTTGATCTTGTGCTTGACTAATGTTTATAACGAAAGTTACTTGTATTGGGAATTGTTTTCATACCATCAAAAGACCATGGCCGAATTCCTTCCCGTTCCTTGTAACCAGTCCTTTCCGCCTCTAATGACCTCGACGTTGACGAGGCGTAAATCCATAAGAAAAAAAAAACATAATGATGGAATTTTTCTTTAAAAGAAATTTATGAGGTAGTAAACCAGTCGATCTCTGAAATGGCTCTATTGATTTGGATGTAATTTTATATGTAGATAACGTTTCGATTATCAAGTTTGTAACACGATTTTTTAAAAAAAGCAATTCTTATATTTGGTATTTGGGAAACAACTCTAACCTTATTTCGTAGATGTTTCAGGTACCAGTAAGCTTACCGATGTTAGTTAAGCTTCTCTTTGGTTAGAGCGTGGAACTGTGCACCTCAAAAATCCTAGGAAGCCTTCAAGAAAAACATTTTATTTTAATCAAAGTTTACTCAAAATCTTGCATATTGAACAGAAACTGAAAGATGCCGAGCGAAGGTCGATCACCCAGTAATTTAGTATTTGCAATTGTAGTTATTTGGAGAATATATTAACAAATACTCGAAATATAATTCCCTGTCAGTTGTACAGAGTGAAACCTCACAAAAGCTTATCTATATTCTATCACATAAAAGAAATATCCGAAACTCACCGTTTTCTTTCAAAAGTAAAGGAATTTCTTCTTCTAGACACACTTTTAATCTCTGACTTACCTGCCCTTGCTTACTTACTGTTTAAGTTCAATGTATATGACAACTTATTAACCGACTTTAAAAACTGAGGAGGTTCTCAATTCTTTTCTTTTTTTTATTTGTATGTTCCGCGATATCTTCTTAAATTCTGAACCGATTTTAATAACTGTTTTAATTAGTGGAAAGGGTCTGCTTTTCAAAATTGCCCTACATAAATTTCATTGAGATCCTACGGAATAAAAGGCCACTCAATTCCTCATTTTTGCGTATGCATTTAATATGTCTTGCAGAGCTTTCTCGCATTCGAAATTCATATCGTTATAAGTGTTTCTTACACAGCGATGTTTTTGACTTTGATGTTTTATTAGGAAGTTTATAGCACAATTTTTATACATAAAACTAGAACAATTCAACAGATATCCTATGGTCTTATTTTAAATTATTATTATTTTTTTAGATCACTCAAACCTTGAATTGTAATATTGGAAAAATCAGTCCTCTGTTCCAGGATTTAGAAATCTCGGAATTCTGGTACATATGTACAGGTGGTTGTTTACTATTATTTAGCCGAAGCATAGACATAGGAGAACCAGAAAGAAGGAAAATTGAAACATTTCAATTGTACTGATATAGAAGGACGTTGAAAATTAATTGGACAGATAAAGTACGAAAAAACGTGATTGGAAATTATGGGTGAGGAGAGAAGGCTTGGAAGAGTCTTATAGAAAGAAGAGACAGGATGTCCGGTCACGTTTTGAACAGGAGGATCGATTTGTTGAAGGTAAGAACTTTCGAAGTTAACAAACTTTAGAATATGTAAAGCAGATAATTGAGGACGTAGGTTTGAGGGGTATGTCAATCAGCGAATAAAAACAATTAGTTGTTGGATACGCATCACAACCTTGTCATTTCTGTGAGAATTTCTCTTCGAGTGGATTATTTAATAATTTATCTTGAGCCGTTGAACAGGATTTTTACTGGCCTTACCTTACGTCTGATAAAATCTTCTTAAAGTCTCATTTGTGTAAATCTATGAGAACGCTGCTCATCACTCTCTTATGAAATATTGGTTGTATTTTCCTTCCTTGTTTCTTCTCAAACGATCATCCCTTTTGTCACTATTTTAATTTAAACGGCGCTGTCTCATTCACGCAGCATGTTTAAAAGGCCTACCATTATTTAAAATACTAAACAAACTATAATACCACCAAAAATTTAGTAATAATTTTAAAAAATAATCCGCTTTGATAAAAGTTACGCTACAAAATTTAAAATATGTTTATACCTTTCATGAAATAAAATAAATCTAAGTGGACAATATTTCTGAATACTACTATTGAAATTTTGCACAAAACTTTTATTGTCGAAATATACTCACTATTTTGTAAAACGAATAAATTGAAATATATTTAGATGAGTCTCAATATTGGATAGTTGCGTAACTATATCACCTGCAATGTATAGAGGTGTCAACATAGTTGTGTAGAAAGGGCTGAATGGGTTTTATGTCAAAATGTAGCGTCGAGCTATTCAAGTAATTTCGATTCATATGATCATAGTACGAGTATTACTATCTCGCCTGAAAGGCAGTCGAAGGAGGAAACCGAGATACTGAATGGCTGACAGCCGACTGAGAGGCAGAGGTAAATGGCAAAGAGCAGACCTGTCCTGGCTGAGGATCCGTCTTCTAAACAGTCGGCGAGACGGTGGAGTTGGGCCTCGACTAATAACCAGGGCGGCGGCAATCACACAGCCAGCAGTAACGAAGGGAAAACAGTTTCACAGGCCGGCTGGCTTCTTGCCCTCGACTCTGCATGCATTATGAATGAGAGTGAGTTACAAGTTAATCAATCAATTCAGTGGACCATACGAGTAACCTCCATTCTCTTCCTCTCCTCCTTCTCCGTTCATGTATGTGCGTGAATGTATGAGGGACATTGTAGGCTAGAGAAGAGAAAGGATAAGGGTGCTGCAGCTGGCGGCAGGAATCCTACTCCCTATCCAAATTCACATCTCCAATCAGCGCTTCTCTCTCCTTTTCAGACATTCAAATGAGGGCAAACGTGATTTGAGTGTATCCCGGTGTTCACTTTCACGACAAGCAATTCGAAAAAAAAAAAAAAAAAAAAATCATGACGCTTACTTAAGAAAATTGAACCAAGCCGTAGATATATATAAAATACCTACAAGTTAAAATTTTTTTAAAATTACTTATGGCTTTATGCCTCGTCGACTGCTAAGGTCATTTAAAGCGGGATGGGTCTTGGGAAAAGGAACGGGAAGGAATTCGGCCATGGCCTTTTTGAAGGAAGCATCCCGGCATTTGCCTGGAATGATTTGGGGAAACCATGGAAAAACCCAAATCTGGATGCCCGGACGAGGAATCCAACCCACGTCCTCCCGAATGTGTGGCCAGAACGTTAACCGTTCACCCACCACGCTCGGTGTGAAAGTAGTATTGCTGGTGCGTTATTCCAGTTGCAGCTCCTACTGAAAGTTTGTGATGAAATTAATTCTGATAATTTATGCCACGCGAACTAGGAATCCTGATATATAGGACGTTGTTATTACCAGAAATGTAATTCGCGATGAGTTTCATGTGTTTAGAAGTTTCTGCATAGTTTGATTTTGCAGAAACAATATTAGCGGTCTAAATGCTGCCTTTTTTGGAATGTTCTAATTATAGAAGAAAGCACGTGGACTTCAGGTTATTATTAGTAATTAGTATTAGTAATTTAGAATTAGTATTAGTAATTTTATGAGCGCTATGACGAGTTGTATAGTGATGTATACTACTCCTGATTTCTCCACAGAAATCAATTATTATCCATATTCAAAAAATATTTCTACTTTTTCAAAAAGAAACCGTTTTTGTAAATATTAAATGCAATATTTCTGTGCAGAAAAGGAATGATGCAAAAATATTCATCATGAAATACTAAAAACGCCATTAATAAAAATAAAAAGGTACAGCTAATTTTATCTACTACATAATTTTACATAAAGATGTTAATGATCTCTATTGTTAAAACAGTCCACCAATAGCGGTTTTTTGATTTAATATACTGGCAACGTATTGAAAATGAATGTTATAATACAACTTTCGGTACAATTTAGCATAGTGAATGTCGCGTTAACTGTTGGTATTTGTGATATTTATGTCTAACCCCTGTACAGTATTTTAATTTAATTTAATTGCAATGGAGCACAGGCTCCGGTGGCAATATCCCTACACACCCATCTTCCCCCTATCCTGCACCCACCTACATTTGCCCTCTACAAATTTTATCTTTAAATTCCTTCACAGTTTTCGGTAAATTATTCATCATTTCTCTTGGTGACTCATTCCAATCCCTGACACCCTTACCTAAAAAAGAGAATCTTCCCACACCCTTGTGCCTGAAATCGAGTGCCAGCTTGTGGTCATGGTCATCTTTTCCCTTCCATGCACTACTTTTCATACCTATTGCAATATCTTTCCATGCCTCATCACCAGTATATGCCCTGTACACTCCCATGACCCTCCTCATCCTCCTCCTGTCTTGCAATGAATCCCATTCCAGCTCCTTTATCATATCCGTCACTGATTGCATTCTGCGATAATTTCCAGAAACAAATCTAGCAGCCCTTCTTTGCACCCTCTCCAACTCCTGTATTTGATAGGTAAAATGAGGGTCCCATACTACACTACCATATTCGGGCAATGGTCTGACCAAAGTTTTGTAACCCAATTCCTTGACTTCTCTCGTGCATCTCCTCATCACTCTCTCCAACAAGTGCAGAACTTTGAAACCTTTTCCTACCACCTGTCTTATGTGTCCTGCCCAGTTAAACTTGTTATCAAAAGTAATTCCAAGATATTTACATTTCAAGTCTTCAGCAAGCAATTCTTTCCCCACCTTATATTCATAATTAACCTTTTGTTTTTTATTTGTGTATCTAATAAGCTGACTCTTCTTTGCATTTATCTTCATTCCATGTTTACCAACCCAATTAGATATCCTGTCCAGATCACCCTGCAACTGTTTACAATCCTCTATCGTTTTGATTCTTTTATACAGCATTATGTCACCTGCAAACAATCTAATTTCAGATAGTAAACAATCAACACAATTATTCATTAGAATAATGAATAGCAATGGTCCCAATACGCTACCCTGTGGCACTCCCATTTTTACTTCCACTTCTTTTGATACTACATTTCCTACCCTAACTTTCTGTTTTCTACCTTTTAAAAATTCTTCTACCCAGTAAATGACTTTCTTATCCACTCCAATGGTTTTTACCTTATTTACTACCATTTTATGGCTTACTCTGTCAAACGCCTTAGACAGATCTAGTGCTACACTATCAATTTGGCCTCCCTTGTCCAACTGAGATTCGCATGAATATCCTTGCCTGAAACCATGTTGCCTGCTTGAAAACCAATTACGTTCCTCACATATATTTCTGATGTGGTTGCATATCAATCTTTCCATTAATTTACCTGCCACTGATGTCAAACTGATTGGCCTGTAATTCTCAACTCTATTTCTCACCCCTCCCTTATGTACCGGTACTACTATTGCACTTTTCCAGTCCTGTGGTAAGCAGCAAGTGTCTAGACTCAATTTAAATAATATTTCAAGATAAGGTACAATGTCACATCCGGCTATCTTTACGATATCTGTAGTAATATTATCTTCACCAGCCCCTTTATGTTTTTTCAGCTTTCTTATTTCCTTCATGATTTCCTCAGGATGGATATCAAATTTTTTACTATCGTCATTTCTAATTGTGTTGTTAAGCTCGTTCTCCGAATTAGACCCTCCTGTTTCTGATTCATTGTCCCTAATGCTTTCACTGAACCAGTTACTTAAAATCTCTGCCTTTTTCAAATCCTCAGTAACTTCTTCTCCATCCTTATCTATAAGTGTCTCTACATCCTCCCTTCCCCTCAGTTTCCTGATATAGCCATAGAAAATTTTAGATGCATCAGTCAATGGTCCCCCTGCACTGACAATACTTTTCATAAACCCATCTTTAGCCATTTTCTTTGCTGTTATTAAGTCCTTTTTTAGTTGTTTTAAATATTCCCTACTACCCTGCTGTCTCTTAACTCTGTTATGTTCTTTTCTTACCAACCTCTTTAACCTCCTCACTTCCCTATTATAGTACATAGGTTCTCTACTTCTCTTTATTTTTTGCTTTTGAATAAATTTTTCTTCCCCCTTTCTTATTATCTCCTTGAACTCTTCCCACCTTGACTCTACTGTACCTGAGCCTTCCTTCCATTTGCTGAATTGTTCTCTGAAATATCTCCTCAAATTTTAAACCTGTGCCTTTTTATAATTGTACCTATTTCGCCCTTCAATTTTGGCTGCTGGTTTACTGAATCCTCTAATATCCATCAGAACTGCTTCATGATCACTTATTCCTTCAGTTACTTGATACCTCAAAAGGTTTTCATCGGGCTTAATTAGAAATATATCCAAAATATTTTGTCCCCTAGTGTTTTGCTCAACCACTTGTGTAAATCCTCCTTCCCTTATCAAGATATTTGCAAATCTTTGTTCCCTTGTGTTATTTATCTTATTCCCTTCCCAGTTTACACCTGGTAAATTTAAATCCCCGCCGATGATGATCATTCTATTCTCACCTCTGAAATCTGAGTATGAATTTAATTTCTCCCCAAGAGCCTCATCCTCTTCTGTCATTCTTCCATTGCGGTAAACAGCCAACACTCTGATTTTTTTCTTTTTTATTACCCCAGAAATCTACCCCAAGGAACTCATGGTCTTGATCTATGAACGCCAGTGAACTGTGGTAGTTTTTGCTAACTAGTATGAAGACTCCTCCACCAATTGCTCCTCTATCTCTGCGGTACACTTTGTAACCATCAGGAAAAACCTCACTGTCTAGTACTTCTTCTTTTAACCAACTCTCTACCCCAATTATTACTTGTGGTTCGTGTACAAGTGTATTAAGTTTGCAAATTCAATTACTTTGTTCATTATACTTCTACAGTTTACCATTAACACCCTTACTACTGGCTTTACATTTTCAGAATTTATCTCCTCTTTCCCACTTTTACCGCAGGCAGTTATTGTTTGAGCCATTTCATCTATTTCTCAAATATCTGTGACTTTCCCCATCGCGAATCTGCAATCAGTATCACTTTGATAATCTATTTCTGTCCCTTCTCCAGCAGCCCCTAACCTAAAAAAGGCACAGTCCTGACCCCATCATCACTGGAAACGGGCTCCCTCACTGCTTTAGCTAACAACTCAGAAAGTACTCCCTTCCCCCTTCTATTTAGGTGTAAGCCATGCTTAGTGAAACCCCACCTACCAATGGTGTTCACAGGCACAACCCCCAACACAGAACTAATGGCTTTCCCAAGTAGCACTTCCGTTTCCACATTAACCCGCCCCACAGCATAGTTCAATTGTGGCCGGTCATGGCGACTTAGGACCTGCATGAGCTCCACCCTGGTATGCTGTGCCTCCTTCGCCACCTTCCTCAGGTCACTCTCTATACTATAACTCGCGTTTCTATTAATACTATTTCCCGCACCTCCCACTATTTTTGATAAGTGGATAATTATTTTTGTTGCTAATAATATGTTTTCATCATTGTTCTGATCATAATGTAAATAATTGCAATTAAATGTAACAGGGTTTCCACAATTATTAGTGTGTGTAGCGAGCGGGGTAGTATTAGCATCTTAGTTTTTTAGCAGATTGATAGAGAGTATCTTTGGTTAAGAGTCGTGCTGAAGAGTAAGCTCGCGAGCGAGCTCCGCGGGTGTTTCTAAAAGAATATGGTTAGAATGTTTTGTACATGAGAATGTATAGTGTGTATTAAGTCGTGATTGAGTTTAAGAAGCATTAAACTTAACGTCAATATTTAGCGGACTGTGTATTCATTCTCCGAAGGTTTTTTTTTCTTTAAGGAATCCTGAAAGTATCGTAGGTATGTTTGCCAGTACGATATTAATTATTGGTAATTAAAACAGCTGCCGGCTTGCAGTGTTAGAGGTGGTCGGAGAGCCAACCACCCACAAAACGCCGTTCATTAAATAGCAGTTTACCTTTGGCTCAGCCTGCCAGGATTGATTGACAGCCGAAAAATTTACATATTACAGTCATCTTTTGCTTTTCATAAGATAAAAGGTGTTTACTATAAAATATAGTAATAAGCATATGTACTGTGAAGCAGTTATCAAAATTCCAACTACTGAATAGTATTACTAAAACATGTACTATTCCCTATCGCACGCATTCATGAATATAAGCTCTGAAATCTTATTCTTATCTGTTAAGTTGCAATAGAAAATATTTCCTTATAGGCCTAATGAATGTAATAAAGCAGCATATCCAAGTTCCTCACGTACAGACGAAACTAATACCAACCTTAATTGCAAATCAATAATATGTATGGTCCAGTTCATATTATGATAGAAATCTAAACTTTTCTGCTTCTTGGATAGACTGTATTGATTATATATATCACAATTTATCTTTTGACAAAATTGAGTGAAACGTGGTTTACTAATATGACTGGATATATTATTTGCTCTAAAGACCGAATGGAAAAATGTTCCAATCATGTGGGTATATTATCAGCAAAAATGACGAGTTTGGCGTATAGGCATACAGGTAGTTGATCATTACTATAAATTAAAAATAACATTGGGCCTAATGTGGTCCTTGAGGAACACTATATCTATTTATAATTATTAATTGCTATGTAGCTTATACCACATCTGCATATATCCTGCATACCTGTATTACACTAATTTTTTCTTTATCAATCAGGAAATAAAATTAAAAAAACACCTGTATTACACTAATTGTTTCTTTATGTGTATACAAATTTTTTAGGAGCCTTGCCCCTAACTCCGTTACCCACAAATGAAAATTTTTATGTTCCCATTAGCCTGATATAATGTGCTTGATTTCTGGCACTTCTATGTTTGAACCGAATAGTTACAAGGCAACCTTTGTATGTCTGAACAAAGACTTCTAACGGTCAACACTTACGCGACAAACGTATGTCGCTTGTATCCGAACAAGGTTATTTGTACTGTGCAAGGTTATTCCATTCAAATGTATGCAATTATCAGCTTACATTTTGTTCGTTTCCTGTTGTTTTCACGACGTTGCAAAAACCTACTTGAGATATATTCACTTTTATTCTTTTGATATTCAGAACCCCACACAAAATCTATATTGAGCTACTTTAGTAAATTAAATACTTAACCATTCTTCGAATAAACTCACTTCCTTTGTTATATTATAGCATACAATACAAGACATTTCAGTTTTTCGCATCCATTTCTGTTATTTGCTTGAGAATATGGTTATGTTGTTGACAATGACTGAAGATATTCCGAAAATAATTATTTCATTCTGGGCTGTGAACACCTCCTATTTAACTGGTTTCGCATTTGGGAGGACGTTGGTTCGAATACCTGTCCGACAATCTTGATTTGGGTTTACCATGGTTTCCTCAAATCATTCCATGCGAATGCCGTGATAGTTCCTTCAAAAAAGCCATGGTCGAATTCCTTCCCGTTACTAGTACCCAGTCCTTTCTAGCCTCTAATGACTTCGATTTCGGCGAGGCGTAGAGCCACAAAAAAAAAAACAAAAAGTTACGGAAGATTGCTATACCTGTACTAAGAACTTGATATATTCCCGCACCCCTGATTTCTAGCAATAAATTACAGCAAATGACAGTAAAGCTTAGCAGTTCCTATTCTACATACGCAGTCAAACAAACATATAAAATAAAATGTTCGAATATCTTGTCATTGTTAATTATTAACAGATGATTAATATTTATATTGTAGATAAACATGTATAATCTGAAATATGCTGTCACTGAATGTCATTAAATACATCTTCAGTTGCTATTTTTAGATCTACTTGCATACACAGAATAAATGGAAATATTCTGCATATTATTGCGTGGTTCTTATCAGCTTCACACCCTGTTTAACACACATTACACTGATGTTTTCAGAATGGCAGCTACGAGGAAACGAGCTGTACCGTTCACAACAACAAAAAAAACCACTTCGCCAGCAAAAGTTTCCAAATTTGGCGCGTTGAAACAACACTTTGCTGGATTCATCCGTCTTTGCGTCACTCCGCAGAACGGAGATGCCAGCTAGTCACTCTCCCGGAGCCATTAATCACTGGGATTAGTGTGGCTCTCCACTCAGATAGGATCGGCCTGGACGCGAGGCTAACCGGAAATCACGCCCCAGAAACCGCTTATCAATCATCTCAAATACATTGATGGAAGTTTCAGGAGATATTAATAAATATATGCAGATTATCTAAACCAAAACGATTTCAGTGTCACTAAAGAAGAAGGGTTTCATTCCGTCTTACGAACATAAAGTTTTAAATTACTACCCCTATTACGCATTTGTTATGAACTGAAAAAAAAGGCCTGCGGAAACTGGATACATTGAACAACTAAAGTAGTAAAACGAATTTATCTGGGCACGTCTTTGGTAGTAAGTTGAGAAGAACGATTGCTTAGTGTTTTGTAATAGTTGTTGAATCTATTCGGTTTCTGATATTAAATTGTTTTATCACAGATATCTCGAGCCCAAAAGGGCAGAAACATTAAAATTAACAGATAATGTGAATATATAAAATTATTAATAAACTTTTTTAAATTTTTTTAATAAATTTTTATAAAATTTTCAATCTAACAGATATTTGATAATATGTATAAAATGATCTAAAAGTTTAACTAGTACAAATTGTTTTGTATTGAACCAATCCATTGACTGGGTCGCGGCAACACTTCTGGCAAGTCTGTTTCCATCTTTCCTATTAGTTTCCTGGTAGCCATTACTATCGACATTGTAATGAGAGGCTTTAGAAAAGAGGTGGGGGGTTTTTTATTTATTTAATTATTTAAGGAATTGAATTTTGGGTTGGCAAGAATCTCGTAGCTGCCAGATCGCAAGGAAACTGACATTGATATTTATTTTTTTCATTTGGCTTTTACACCGCTAGGCATATTTAAATTTACTATTAACATAAAATCACTGGAATATCAAACACAAAGCCTAGACGTAACAATTGGCAGATTTATCCAAGCCAACAATTGAATGAATGTACGTTAATGTGATTCGGAAATTATCTAATGAAGTTAAATTATTAAAAGATGACAAATATGCTCAATATGAAGTGATAGCAAATATCAGCAATTAAATCATAAGTACAGGTAAATGAAAAATCAATCTCGGGCGCCGTTAAATTAAAGAAAACATTATGGATTATGATTTGCAAGGGACACATAACGTACAACAAAAGATGCCAGCCAGCTAGCTCAGAATTGGATCTGCTTGATGAGCAGAGGTCTCCGTCTCAAGTCGCTTACGGGTCTGTTGCAGTCTCAAAGAACCCAATGATTCATGAACTGGCGAGTGCACATTACCATCTCGTAGACAGTGGCACTGGTGGTTGTCGCACAGTCTGCCTCTGTGCGATGTCGATACAGCGACCAGACGAGGGTCACTATCCTGCGACCATAGGACGGTTAATGTCCGACGCATCTCGGGTTGAACCGTCTCGGACTGCTGCCAAGTCAGAAGTGTCTCTCTCTTCCCCGGAAAGACGGCTCCCTCCTCTCGGCGAAGAAACATGCCGGGGCAGAAAGTTTAAGCCCTGATTTAACTTATGAAATCCCTGAGGCCACGTTTCATTGGCGCGTTAGGCTTTCTAGAAATCACGTGATGTCGCAGCACACTCAGATTCGCGGCAATTTTGCGAGCGTTCTCCCGCGCGTCAGTTTGGTAGGGGGTTGTGACCTTCACAGCCTCGCGTTCCAAGAACGGGGCGATACACTCAACCATGGAAGGATCTTAACGGGACAGGGTAGCCTTTTGTGCCGTTCTGGCGGCGGAGGGGGACCGGCGGTATGCTTCCAGTGTTCGCCAAATGGCATCTAAACCCTTGCTTTCTCACTCACCCATTTTCTTTGAGTCCTTCCACATAAATAACCTTGTATGTTAATTTAACCATATACAATTTGGGCTGCCTGAGATCAGTATAATTAATCTAATCTAGACCCTGAATAAAATTAATATTAAAACAATTTGAAATACATAAATTGTAGTGTGGCGTAATAATGTCTAGCTACAATATCTATAATAATTTGTTGTATCCACATGCCCTTCGAACGAACTATTTATGGATACCTCTTTCCTTCCGCGATCCTTTCAATATTTTTAGCAAGATCTGTTGGCTTAGTTAATATCATCCTGCAGATGATATTAATTTCGCCTGCTTTCTGATAGAGCTCTTTATTTGATATTTTGTCTTTCCAGGATATCTTCAGCATCTTCTTGACGCACTGTTGAATCGAAATTAGTTTACTTTTCTCTTCAGTCCTTATCATTAATGTTCTCTCATCACACAGGATAGCATTGAAAAACAATAAAATCTTATTCTTGTTCTCCAACTTACATAATTTATGGTAAGGAGATTTTTTTCTTGTTAAAATACGACCTATAACTGATCAATCCTACTTTTATTTCCATCCTGTTTATTACACCTTTTGTGGTTCTGCTTTATATACACCGTAACGGAATGTCGAAAATGGGACATACCGCACATTTTTATATGATTAATATAAAGAAAATAAGCCTGGGAAAGGTTTGCCAGCGTTTGAAGCTGAGCATTTTCAGAACTCCCAAGTAGAGGCTCCGAGCCGGCACGCTACATCCAGTCGCCTCTGACAATGGACTGTTTCCCTTGTGGACCTGACGGCATCAGTGAGGCGAAAGATCGCCTGCTTTAGGAAATCCTCGAGCCAGGCTGACAGACGTCGCGAAGTTTGACGAAGCAGTACAGTTTCCTCCGAAATAAATGTGGCCAATGGTTTAGCTTTGAGAAAGAGGAGCCTATAGTGCAGCCAATCAACGGTGGATAATTCTAATTTCTAGGAATTTTTCTCAGCATGTTCTAAACGCGTCCTGGAAGAGGCGCGGCTTACCATGAGGGACGCAGATGGACTTTCTCGATGACTTCTGCTAGCCACTTAGTGTCAGACCTCCAGTGATGGAGGTAATACTGCAGACAGGCCTCCATTTAGTCACTCCCAGAGTGGCTTGGTACTCTGTGCTTTACTGTTATAGACATTGTGCCAAGGAACGTCCTGCACCGAAATGGTAATTACTCATCGGACATTACAGTCATTATATTTTGAATGATTAAGAGGTCTCATCTCCGACAATAAGTTGAGCTATTGACTTTTTAAAGCCGGGAGATAACATTCAATTGTATCCTGTCAGGATAGACAAACTTTGTGTCCACATGTCACCATATTTAGTGGGTACAATAAATATACCCTGGCGCCCGGCAAACCGCGTCCTGTTATGATTCATGTTACCATTGTGTTTGATTATTAGGGGCGTCAATTAATTACGTGAGGTGAAGTAAGGGGGGAAGGAGGTCCGACTAGATCTCACCAAATCTCACCAGAAAACGGGGGGGGGGGTCCGGAATTCCGGAAAAACACGTCACTTAATTAATGGACGCCCCCTTAGGATATTATTAAAAATCATTCCCAATCGTTTAAAGGAAAATTTTAAATTTATCCAAATGTGAATCGTTTGCCATCCATATGAGAATTTGATAATATTGAATTTTTTTTTCTGGCATTCATTAAGTTGTAGTAACAATTGTAAGACGAGGCATTGCTTGATACTTGAGATTCCATGTATTAAAATTAAAATTAAATACGCCTCAGCCTGTACGCCTTCACGAGAACCAAATAAATAAGGAGCGTAGGGCTTTCTATTACATGATAAAAAAGGGAATAGAAAGCTTTCACCCATTCCCCAAATTATCTAACTCTTATCATTAGAATATTTTTCTCTGCCGCGTACCATTATGTTCGCTTTATCTCTATTGATCTTCACATTATAATCGTATCACACAATTTGCTCTATCTTGTCATGGATTAATCCTCACAGGCTCTTCGCTCACTCCAAGCGCAGCAATTTCCTCCGTAAATTTAATAGTTTATGTTTTCAGATTGTATCTTTATTTCTACATTCATTTCTATTATAATTCTATTCACAGAAAATCCTGTTAGACAGTATATGTAATTATAAAAGTCTTTTCCTTATTAGTTCTTTTCATTTCTTAATTTAATAATTTCAGTGTATTTTTTTTAACGTGTTTGCAATTTTTCTTTTCTGGAATCCTATTTTTCAGAAAACTGCCATTATTGCTATCCACTTGATATTGTCAAACGATTTTCAGTGTCTGCAAAAACTATGTACTTTTTCTGATCTCTCTACCCTCTTTACTGTCATCAGTCGCAGTACTTGAGTGATTTCCTTTCTTCCTAACCCGAGTTGGTCTTCTGTCATTTTTTTTTATTTGCCTATCTATTGTTCGTAATACAACATTGATTACATTTCTGAAGTTTTTTAGACTTATATGCCATTGTTCGTATTTTGTTTTTCCTGATTTCTTTCGTATGGCTACCGATAATCATAACCCAGAGTCAGAAAGAAAAGTTTCGATCTCCCAAATGTTCTTACTAGTAAACACAGCCTTTTTTTATTTTCGGACCATTTTCTATTACTAGTCCTACCCTCGCGTTAAAAACACTTGAAACGTTGTTATTGTTTATTCTCCCCTACGCTAATTCTTATTAAGAAGGATTTTGGGTTTCTTCCTCCACCACACTGTCTAATTAAGCTCTGATACTTTGTTCTAAATTTTCATCTACACAGATTCTGCCTTGGTCTTTGTAGTATCAGCCTCCTTAATAAGAATATTTTCTTGCGCTCCTTTGATATATTCTCGACAGCGTGGTGGATGCGCGGTAACGCTCTGACCTCGCATTTGGAAGAACGCGGGTTCGAATCCCAGTCCGGCCATATAGATTTAGGTTTTTCATGGTTTTCCCGGATCACTACAGGCGAATGCCGGAATGGCTCCTTCATAAGGTCATGGCCGAATTCCTTCCCATTCATTTACTCCAGTCCTTTCTGCCTCTGATGACCTCGACCAGGAGTAAAACCATAAACAGTAAATATACCCTTGAACAACTTAAAAATCTACTCTACCACTGAAAAAAAAAACACTAAACAAAAATAAACAACACAAACATAATCAAGATTCCCAAAATCCCAATTATCTGACACATGCAGAGAAATATTCACAATATCAGAGATAAATTAGTATCTTAGTTCATTGCACACAGTTCAGTTTTCTGTCTCACTATACATACACTTCGCCCATAATATCTTTGACGTGATCTGATATAACTCTTCCAGTTTCGTAGAGTTTGATAGGTGGCCGGTTACCGTTCGGGATGGGCATTCCAAAGGATGGGGGATGGAACCCCGGAGCTGTCACCCAGATTTTGATTTTCCCTGGAGTCTTAAAATCACTTCAGGTGAACACCGGATGATTCTTACCTCTCCTGTCTTCCGGAGGAATGGTCCTGAATGGGCTAGCACTGGGTTTCACTTTCTCCTGTATTCCATAACACAGACAACACTTCACACTGAAAGCATACACCATCATAGTCATACTATCTTACAATAACACTTGCGAACACTGCCAGACAGGGGAAGGTGATGATATATCATCCAAGTTCATCATTTACCCGCAATTTTCCCAAGGGGTGGCGGATTAACTCCCCCCACGATAACTAGCTACACTTGGAAACGGGTACGGCACCCAAGAAGAAGAATTAACTGACGCTTTAGATGCCACCAATTCTCCAACCAGCTGGTCTCAAAGCACCAAACATCGCCTGGATGTAAACAACAAAACCACTGACAAGTGATCTGTCCCACATGGCGGATGGCAAACGCATTGCTAAATTCATGGTATTGTAATAATTTGTGTTATGATTCTGACATTTTCATGTCTTTACTCCAATAAAATATCGTAAATGTTTAATCTGTGGGTCCGCACCTCTTTGATTTAGACACTGTGTGGGAATACGGAGCTGCAGCTATTGTCTGAATGTGCTTAGACCTCTGTTCTCCAGAATCACCAATTGGCTGAATGTTTAGCGAGAAGGGGAAAGTGGTCTTGGAGCCAACAGACAGAATTAATTTCCGGCAATAAGGGAAAGCAGGCACTGGCCGAGCAAAAGTAGTCCGAGAAACGCTTGGCCACTGTGCAGTCCAACCGCGAGTGGTCATTTATGTTTCGCTCGTTATCCGGCTCTTTCTCTCAGTTCTGCTTGCTACGCGAATCGCCATAGTCGTGTAATGGTGGGGAAAACTCAGAGCTTTGAACGTGTAATGCTTGTGTTTTGTGCTTAAAGTATCACAAGGCTGTTCGTAAGCTTCAATGTTCAGTCGTTTAAACACTGTTAAAGGGGCGCCCATTAATTATGTGCGGTGTTTTTCCGGAATTCCGGACAACCCTCTCCCCGTGGTGAGATTTAGTGAGATGTGGTAGGACTACCCCCTCTTCCCCTCTATGATGACGTGAAATATCTTGAGAGGGACCCTCCCCCATGTTCACAGACTTCGCAGTTTTTCAGAACATTTTTTAGCTATCCTGCTTTCTTGGGCGCTTATACCCCCCTCCCCTAAAGTCGGTTACATTGTGGTTTGAGACTTTTTTTTTTGCGCCACTGGTCAACAAGAAATTAAATTCATATTTCCGTTGACCCTCCCCCTTGACGAGATATTGCCTTACTCCCCCCCCCCTTATTTTATCCCATGTAATTAATGGACGACCCCTAAGCACGAAAGTAGATTATAGTACGCGCCACGAACGATGGCGGGTCGCGCAGAGAGAGAGAGAGAAATAGGATATAGAATATGCGACGTTACCCGCGTTTAACTATTCACTGTACACTTCTAAAGCTAATATCACATGCTTCATCAGTTCTCTCCTGAGCTCTGGCAACGTCGCAGTTGGCCATCTGGCATCTGTTTCGCACTTAAAATTCTTATATACTTTAAAAATTTGCTCTCTGCTTTGACTATGAAGAACCATGCGCTTTTGCTGCTTGTTTTCCATTATATAAAATAGGAATTATTGTAATGCTCACTGATTTACAACCGTCTACTTCACAAAAAAAAATCGCATTCGACAATCGTGTTACCACGACAGGCTCTGGATTGTTACTGAATTCGATTGGCTACTGGCAAAGCGATGACGTACATGCGCGTTGCCTCGCTAAACTGGGCCGCCATCGTTCGTGGAGCGCACTATAGTGAATGCAGGTAACGTACATAAAAATTTTGTTGATCGTAAATTCAACTTTCGATCTGTCCGCAACCATTAAAGCGTTATGGCTGATCAGGTTTGTATGTGCGCGATAATGTATAAACATTTGGTACAAAAAGAAGCAACTCTATTTTACAAGCTAGAATATCATCAGCAAACAGTAGAAGATATTATTTTTTTCGGAAAATTATCTCCAAACCATCCAGTGTCAATAAACTGCAGTAAGTCATCTGTTCGAATATTTTGGGGGATCAGTATATCATGGTAATTAAACAGACCTTGTTTTTAGATAAATCTGCTGAAACATTCATAACTTCATGAGCGGTTGAACTCTTACGCCATAGTACGTTTATAAAATAATGCGAAAAACTATACTTTGAATAAATAAGCCACTACTTGTATTATATCTTATTGCTGACTTCAAAATAAGTGATTGATAGACAGAATATTGGAAAGTAGCATGGTGACTAATCACATCCTTTACTTACTTACTTACTTAGTATATTTTATAAAACTAAATTATCCACTTATGTCCTCGTAAAGGGATTTTTGTTGTTGTTTCTATTTATGCGGTTCATCGAAACGGAAGTCATCAAAGCCGAGAAAGGCTGGAGGACAAGGAACAGTAATGAATTCAGCGATAGCCTTTTGGGGGAACCGTCACGGCATTTACTTGGACTGATTTCAGGAAACTATGGATCAACGAAATCTGTATGGCCGCACGGGGATTCGAACCCGCATCCTCCCGAATGCCAGGCCCGACTCGTGGAACGTATTTATTATTATTATTATTATTATTATTATTACTCCGCGATTCACTAAAAGTGTGTGGCGGAGGGTGCATTGCACCTATCGAAAGAGGTTATGGTTTGGAAGGGTTATAAGGGATATGGCAGGAGGCGCCCATGGGCTATTGTGAGGAACCATCCCCGCATTCGCGTGGAGTGATCTGGGAAAACCATGGAAAACCCAGATCAGGATGGCTGGAGTGCTTTATCGAAAGCTACTCCTGTCGGATTTTAAGTTTACTCGCCCGGTAAATCCTTTCTATTCCATTCCCTAATCGCTCGTGGGAAAAATGAGTACAGAAATGAATCGGTTCTGGCCCTGATTTCTCTTATCTTATTTTCACGGTCATTTCGAGATATGAATGTTGCTGGTAGCACAAATGTGGAATATTTCTGGACATTCATTTGATTTTCAAAACGTGCAGGTAAAAAAAAGCCTAACAAATGATCACCGTGCTGGTGCGAAAACAGTTACAACGTTGTTATGTGTTTGCTGTTTCCCTGAGCTCTGTTTGAAACAGAAAAAAAAATAAACCTTTCTTAAATGTTCCGATATGACTCTCTTAGCTCAGTGTGAAAACTATGTAATTTTCGTTGATATTCCAACATTCAATCCCACAGGCATTAAACATTCATTGCATAAAAAGGTTTTATTACCTTATTCTGGTTCCCAATGATCAAGAAACAGGGAAGCATATCATCTGATGCAATGGATTTTATTTTACTTTATTCTTGTGACGAGGAGCATTTTGAACAAAAACGTCTCTGGTAGATGCAAAATCGATATTGATGGAAACAAAAAATTCAATATAAATGTAACTAATCCAGATAGCAATATACGAACATCTCCTTCATTTGATTTTACTGTTTCAGCAAAGACTGAAGGTGAATGAATGTCAGATTAAATGCGTGTTTTAAATTATCAACGGCCAGCTATCCAAGAATATTATTAAAACCCTTAATCCTGACGTATGGATGGAATCGATATCATGTTTTGACTGGGTATTCTAATTTCAATTTTCCAAATTTCTTCCAAATCTTGATAAACAAATACCGATTTGGTTCCTTTAAAATTTTGCGTCGTCTATTTAATTAACGTTCTGTTACAGCATTGCTACCAATAACTTTCATTTGTCACGGAAATATGTCCCTTTATACGTTCATCCAAATAAGAATGCAGTTATCATTATTTCTAATGTTTCAGTATACTACAAATGGAAATATTGTTTTAGAAAACAGAAAATTACAAGAAACCGTTCAGAGCTGATAATCACAAACAATGTATTTTTTTATTATTATTATTATTTTTTCCCACGGTGAAAACGAGGAAGTGAAACATTTCAAATCAATTAGAACAATGAGTCTATCAGACAAATTATATTGTCACAGTATCTTTTTGATTCTCGCTATCCAAATGAAACAAAACACTTTTAAAAAAAATAGGACTTTACGGCTCGTCGACGTTGAGTATTTTAGTATCGGGAGAGTTCGGGGGGCAAGGAATTGGAAGGAATTTGACCACGACATTGTGAAGGATCCATGTCGTCAATCGTCTGGACTGTTTTCTTAAAAGCCGAAAAACTGGAAGCTGGATGGGGTTTGCACCCGAATTCTCTTGAAACATGAAATAAGGACGATAATAAACGATTTAGATATCAAAAAGACCAGTTCCTAAAATGGTTTAGCTGATGATTTCATTCAGTAATTATTATTATTTGCTGAAATATGGCGGCATCAGTAAAGTAGTACAACATAACATAATTACTTTTCCTGTGACAGAGATCTGCAGCCTCAATGAAGATATAAGTAATGGTAACGAAGGGCATGTAGAAGTCGATGACATCTGTTATTGGTATGATGAATAATTACTCATATACACAGTATAAATTGATGAAAATGGTGAATGAAAAGTGGAACACTGTATCTAATTAAGTCCACATACCGCCGGACAAAGAAATGGTCTGCCAGTGGCAGGCTGAAAATCAACATTTAAGTAGGGAACAGAATTGTACCAATTGTTGATAAATTTAACGTTTATTCAAGTTCCGGTATATGGGGAAATAATATAGAAATTGTATTTAATATATTTGTCGAACGATTTTTTTACTGTTAAACTTCAAACAGAAAGTTATCAAGTAATAACATATCAAAGATATAAAGATGTAGCTCCCTCTATTGACGAATTAATAATCGTACCTTTACTAAATCCCGTTACGTTGTCTTAGATTATTGCATCAGTATATGACTGGTAGGATAGGAGAAGTGTAATGCGCAATTCTTAGTCATCGGATTATGTACCAAAGACCTCTAAGCAGTGCGTATGGATCTGGGGCAAATAACGGTGTTGATGGTGTTTCGACCGATTTCACCATACTTCTTCCTTCATATTCTAATACGCAACAAAAACACGCATTACATTCAACAACCGATATCAGTCACCCATACAGATACAACTAGCTGTTACCCGCGTGGTCTTGGATCTTTATTACTAAAAAGCGGTAAGTTACGTAAAAGGTATCCCAAAAAAACAAAACAAAAAAACAAAAAAAAAAACACACACACACAGAGTCGGTATAATATAACGGGAAAGCCATCACCATTCGACCATCGAATCTGTCTCATGAAAAGAATCAATTTGCAACTTGTTTAAGAACAGAAAAAAACCTAAGCTGGAGGAGGGGTTAACTGAGGGCAACTTGTCTTTCAGCTTGGTCTTGACTTCTCTCTTCAGCATGAGCATCAAATTCTTGGGTTCTAATAATTTTAGCTGCTAGTGTTCAACTAGAGCTACGCCTTATGTCTGATTTCTTATTGTTAGGCATGTAGGCTTGGGAAAAATATATCGATGCATGGAATATCCATATTTTCATAAATTAATCGATATTTATCGCAGAAATGTTTGTTTTCGATATATCAGAAATCGATATTTTATTTGGAGTATCGATTATAACAACCAATTCGAAATTTCTTGTGCGAACGCATTTCAATATCCAGTTTAATTCGTTACATACAGTATATATTGGATAAACGTACATACATATTCGATCTTCTGAATGCGTCATAAAAAGTTAATTTGACGTAATTTAACAGCTTTCCATCAACGGTTAAGAGGTTAAAACAAGCTATTTCATTTTAACAGGTTTACGTTATCATTTTTGTTTTGTCAACATATTTGATTGTTTTCGATTAGGTTGTTGATTACGTATCCGTGTTGCGACGTTGAGGGTTGACGTAAATTAACAGCCTCTGTTTTCATTCGTCGATGAATTACAGTTATTCCGTTTACAAAATAACCGATATGCCAAGTCACTTCTGTGTCGTTCGAAAGAATGGCTTCTGCAGTTAACTTGGCAGCAGCGGACAACGGGAGTAGATTGACGGGGGAACATGTAAACCAGAGGTTTTTTTTAAAGTCTAAATCAGACGAATATTGGGTTTGATAGATTAAAAGAATTGATAAACTGATAAAATTTTCAGTAATTTCTACATGTCTCTTTAATTTACTTAATTATTTTCATATATTTTGGGAATATTTTTAGCCAATTACTGGCTTTAGACAAAACTATCGATTGTATAAATCGATATTTTTCTCGATATATATCGAAACCATGTGTAAATATCGATAAAATATTTATGGATACATTTTTTCGTTTACACATCCCTAGAAAAATGTCAGAAAAGCAAACAAAACATACTAATACCAGAAACTTTTAGGTGGACGCAAAATAATTTCCTAGTGCAACGCAAATCAACATCTCTACGATACAATTGGTTTTGTCTGTAAACGAAATTTATGAACAAACCTTACAATTACTGGGTGCGAGAGAAACACAGCTTGAGTGACCGATCTAACATTATATAATTACACATGCTATCCGTCTGTCTTTCACCATTCGGTTATTTATCAAAATATAATTTATCCAGGAAAAGTATCATGTGTGCTTCCTAATGATACAAAGTATTTTCTTATCAAATTTCATCAGTATTTGTACAGCTGTACTCGTCAAAACGTAACAAACAGACATTTATAACATTATCATATATTAAGTATATAGATCATACATATACTGACTGCGTGAGAAACAGACCATGTGCGACCGATATAACACGTAAAAAAAAAATTGCATATGGCATTACTGGCCGCGAGATCCCGATTGGATTGTTTGGTCGCCTACGTGACAGCGTTTCTGTTTGCCGCGCATTCCACCTCTGTCATGGCTGGACCTACAGTTTAACGTGAAATCCGAACAACGGAACGTCTAGACGAGGCTGAGATGATGAAAAACAACTGTTAAAATGGTCTCCACTGGGATTTGAACCCCAGATCGCCTCAGAGCTTTTGAAAGCAAGTGCATAACCACTTTGCTACTAGTCCGCACTACGGCAGAACATTACAGAGACAATCGCGATGTATCTGCCTGTCTCCGTTCAGTTATTTTTAAAAATTCTGTGACAAAATATATTATTTATACAGAAAAAGTACCCTATGTCCTTCCTAATGGTGAATAGTATTTCCTTGTTTAATTTCATCTAGCTCGGTTTAGTCGTTTAGCCGTGAAAACGTTACACACACACACACACACATAAAGAGAGAGTTACTTTCACATTTACAATGTTAGTACTGAATTGAATTAATAAGTACAGTGTTATTAGGCACCGAGTGTTGGCACAATATGTTGGCGGTGCGGAGTGTCAAACAGATAGTTATACCTTACTGAACATAGCGTCCAGATTTACACATCCGGTGGGTGCCTAAACTTTCTACCTGACTTCTACATTCAGTAGATTTATTGCCCACCATAGAATAAGGGGGCATCCACAAATTACGTGAGGTGTTTTTCCGGATTTCTGGACCCCCCCTCCCCCCTGGTGAGATTTCGTGAGATTTGGCCGGACCCCCTCCCCCCTCTGGTGAGATCAGGTCCGTGAGAACCCCCCCCCCACCCTAGAAATCGCCCTCGAAACTTTTGTAGACCTTTTTTTTTTAGGTCACACCCTAACTTTTTTGACGAAATACCCTCCTAAAATCGACTTACGCGCAAATTGTAGACCTTTTTTTTGGCTCTACTGTCCCCAAATTTTTGCAAAATCTCACGTGAGATTTCCGTAGACCCCCCCTCCCCGCTGGTGAGATCTGGTGAGATTTCGCCGGACCCCCCCCTCCCTTAGTTCACCTCACGTAATTTATGGATGCCCCCTAACTAATGCCCGCTTTCCATTTGGGAACGTTTCGGAAAAGACCCTCCAAATGCCATTAGCTGGTGACGACGACCGAAAATAGACCGTAGTGCTGTTTCAAAGTAATGAGGTGAGCTTGGAGAGTGGTGGGAGACGATCCAGCCAATAGAGAAGCTGCCAACAATTTATTAACGTTTTGGTGTTTTTTTTTTATGTGTTGAGCCTACCCCGAGCGAACATCTTGGCGGTCAGCGTTGTGATTCGCCGAGGGACATACGCCACATTGCACTGCGAGGCGTGCAGAGGGGCAGAGGAACGGATAAAGGGACACACTAATTCAGACTCTGGTTCGGATCCTCAGCTGATAAGGCAGCAAATAATCTTCACCACGCTGCCTGGGCTGCACAAGGCAACTCGGAAACTCGACAGGCCAAGTCATCGGCAGCGGAAAACAGACCCCTGTGGCACTATTCATGCGAAGGTCCTGACCTCGCCGCGGCGCAACGGTAAAACTTCGTCCGCGACGGAAACTTATGCAATCTGTTCTACCCAGTAATCGACCCTGAGATATTGCTCTAACTGCTTGAAAATCAAATACATTCTACAGTGTGTAATTGTTCATATCTTAATAAAACAAACTTCATTTGTGCGTAATTTCACAATGATCAAGTTTTAATGAATTGTACACCCACTTTTCAGTCATTCTATTAATTCCAATAAAATGCCACGTGACTTGCTAAAGATTCATAATCATTCCTAATATTCAAACTTGATAATTTATTTTTAAATTGTAAGAACGGTATGATTGAGAAGTTACTTTCCTTAAAAGCAGACACCACAGTATATATACGTACTTAGACACAGAGGACAGGATCTGAACATCCTACCTCAGTATTTACCTAGTACGTTTCTTTGCAAGAGTCTACAGGACAAAAACCTTTATTCTAACGTCACATACTTAGCGAATTTCCTCAGACTCCTCACTGTAAGTACTGAGCAGTTTCAGCTCAGATCCCTGTGATTACTAGATGCAGCACTTCAAGAGCAAACTTTGCAAACAAAAACCGTTGCTGCTTCAAAAAACGATTTTAATAAAATGCATAAATCAGTGTTTTTGGTCAAGTATTAAAAAATGTATCCCCAGCATTTCAAAACAAATTCTGCGATTATATTCAGTTTTTTGGAGCATGTATTTGAACGAACTAGAGTTTTCAGCTACTGTTACAATAAAAACACAGGTAAGAAAGCAACTCGATACTGTTAACAATTTGCGCCATGCAATATCTAATATCCAACCAAGAATAGGGAATCCTGTAAAAAGAAGAGCGAACTCATCCTTCCCATTGACTCTTTTTTAAATTCTTTTCAGATAACTTAAAATTTGCCATTTTATAAGCAATAAAAATAGATATATTCGATTTCATACATGATATTTTGTTACGTTTTTAATAATAAGTTTATCGCAATTGGATACTGAAATTTTTATTTTGAGTGATGGGAGGTTTAGGAGGATGAGTGGAAAGAAAATCTTCGGGAATCTTTTCATTATTGAATAGATGATGGAGTATTAATGACCGTAAAGGAAACGTGTAACGAATATTATGTTACAGCAACGCGTAACCCGTACTCCTAATTTGGCTCTCTCCCACGCATTAGGTGTTGAATTACTGCCTCGCCTCCCTTGGCGAGGTCCAACGCAGCGTTGTCGTCCCGGCTCTTCCAGGATATCGATCTACGATTTTAGAGCCCCGCCCTCGGGTACCGTATCCCGATGATTTATCCGCCTTCTCCTTGCACGCACGCCACACCTCACACACACACACACACACACACACACACACACACACACACACACACACACACAACAGCCTTCATAATTTAGGGCTTCTCTCATTTCACCCGCGAGGGGCAATTGTTTTCCAAGCCCTGCAGCCGCACGGCGCCCTCGCTGTGTTATATATTAATGTCTCGCGGGCTTTCCGAAGTAAAGAGCCGTCGGGTTTAGCGTCATGAATTATTCTTTCGGCCTGGTAGACATTCTGGTGGCGTCTGCGGAGGACAAAGCTCCCACCGGGGATGTCACTAACCAGCGCCGAGGACGCTTCTGAAGATAACAACTCCAGATCGTTCCAACAAACTCATTTAACAGCACTTAAAACTTTGTATCCAAATTGTTTTATAGTTCCTAAATTCCTAAATGTTATGATATAAAGAAATAATGCTGATTCACGAATACTGCTGATTTTTGTAAATGACATTTTAAACTATTAAAAAAAAAATAAAAAATAAAGATACTTTAAAGCTGATTTCGAAACATTTTTGAACCAGTTAAAAAATATGTTTCTTGTTCAATTCATTATTTTTCTTGCTTCTTTTTTGATGTAATTACTTTATTAATGAACTGTTAGACATTCTAAATTGACGACAAATCTGCATTCAAAAATAGAATTATTAAGATTAGAAGAAACAAGATTACAACAGATTGGAACATCTGTTCCCCTACGAATACATAATTTCAAAGTGCCCCTATCAATTATACAACAACCAGAATAAAATCAAAATAATTTCTACAAGTAATAAGGTAACTAACAAAAATTAACTATAACCTTAAATGTTGAGGTTACATAAGTCCTCTATTACAGAGGACAATATTTTCCCTCAAAATGTGGAGATAAATGTGTCCCCAAATTACCTAACCTGATACTATAGTGTAGAGCGGCCGAAGGCTGCGGAACCTATGAAAAGCCGTGGAGGCAGAGAGAGAGAGAGATAAAAGACGTCCATATCATCTAATTTGCGGGTCATTCCGTCCTTCACCCGCAAGTGTAGCAGGACACTGGTGATAGCTAGTATCTTATTGCTTTACTCCTCGTCGACCTTGAGGTCATTTGAGGCGGGAAAGGAATGGGAACAAGGAATGGGAAGGAATGTGCCCACAACATTTTTGAAGGAAGCATCCCGGCATTTGCCTGGAGTGATTTGGGGAAGCCATGGAAAACCCAAATCTGGATGCCTGGACGGGGATTCGAAGCAGTATCCTCCCGAATACGAGGTCAGAGTGTTAACCACTCACTTACCACGGTCGGTAATAGCGATTATCACTGAAAAACATACGAGTATCGATTATCCGATACAACTGGGGCCAGGGGATGTTCGCTGCTCCGGTCTCGGGTTCGAATCCCGCCAGGCGCAGGAATTTTGAGAGATGTGTTTGATCGTATGAGCTATGCCACGACGCTCCATGGTTCGGATTCCACGTTAAACTGTAGGTCCCAGAGGAAAGGAACTGGTCGTCCTACCTCTGACACAATGGCTTAGTACGCCTTCTTCGGGAGGATTCAACCAACCTTCGGGCTGTGGATTGAGTTAAGTTTGTTACATATTAAACAGGAAACTATATATAGTAAACTAGCTGTCCCTACAGCTCGATTTGAGACTTCTAATGTTAATTCAAATATAAATAATCATATAAATGGTTGCTTCATAGATAAAAGATTTTTCTTCCTTTTCTCCTGAACTTACATTGTATTCTATATTTTAATCGCGTTTCAGTGCGTCATTTGTTTCTGCCTCTCCCTGAAACTACCACTAATTGGGAAAGCTTATGTTTATTTATGACCCACAGACACACTGCAGTACTGCTCACATGGCTTCGTTGCAAGCAGTATTTGAAGTGGTGCCGTTACGCAAGCTTCAGCTACTGGACACCACTGACGTGTCAACATGTTAATGTCTCTTGCCGCTTAACTGCACGAAATCAATCGCAACCGAAATAGTTTCTAGATGAGAACGAGTTACTTACATCATGTTAACACGGATTTCGGAAGAAGAGATCTCGTGAAACACAATTGGCCCTATTTTCCCACGACATAATGAAAGTTATAGATGCAGGTTCGCAAGTTGATGCAGTTTTTTTGGATTTTCAGAAAGCTTTTGCCACACAACCGACTTTTAGCGAAGATTCGAGCTTACGGTATTTCGGCTCAGATTTGCGAGTGGATACGTGATTTTCTAACTGGTCGATCACAGTATGTCGTTGTTAACGGGGAAGCCTCTTCTAAGATAAATGTTACTTCGGGCGTTCCTCAAGGAAGTGTAATGGGTCCACTTCTTTTCTTAATATTTACAAACGATCTAGGTGACAACGTCAAATGCTGTTTGCGATTGTTTGCCGACGATGCGGTTATCTATAGGGAAATAAGGTGTTCCAACGATTGCTTAGAAATTCAGCACGATTTGGATGCTATTTTCGATTGGTGCCGTAAATGGCAGCTTACACTAAATTGCAAAAAGTGCAAGGCAATGCGGATAAGTAACAAGAAGAATCAGTTTGTTCACGATTACAAAATAAACAATTCAGCTGTTGACACGGTTGATTCCGTGAAGTATCTGGGGGTGATAGTACAAAGCAACATGAAATGGGACATGCACATAACTTCCGTCGTAGGCAAGGCTAATTCTAAATTACGATTCATAGGTCGTATTTTGAGGAATTGTAATGCTCAAACAAAGGAGATAGCGTATAAAACACTAGTGCCTGCGCATCTGGATTACTGTTGTGGGGTTTGGGACCCGTATCGCAAGGTTCTGATTGACTCAGTTGAGAGGGTGCAGAGGAGAGCCGCTAGATTCGTGACTTGTTGTTACAGCCCTTATGAAAGCGTCACAGAATTGATACATAGATTGGGCTGGGATAGTTTGGAAGACAGACGACGTAGCTTGCGTTCGAATTTATTGGAGAATATGCGAAAAAAAATTAAATTTCGAGTGCAATGAAATACTTCTTCCGCCAACCTATTTAGGTCGCAATGACCAGAGGGATAAGATTAGAGAAATAAGATGCCATACTGATACTTATATGTATTCCTTCTTTCCTCGCACTATTCGGGATTGGAATGGGCGGGTTTAAGATTGGTGTTTAGCACCCTCTGCCACCCACAATTTTTGTGATTTGCAGAGTATGAATGTAGATGTAGATGTAGAAATAACTGTATTTTGAGCGATTATTGTTCTACGTTCATACATACTTATTTTATGCGCTGCGACTTTAGAAAATCAAAACGTGGCTGCTTATGCAGCGACCACCTTGTCCCGTATAAACCAAAAATAAATACGAAACATTTTTTTTATCTTGTGATAACGTTTGGGACTGGCCTACCCGAACACGCGGGGGATTCAAATCCCCAACATGCAATTAGGATTTCAGTTTTCTATGTATCGCCGAAATCATTACAGGCAAATACCATAATGGTTCCTTTAAAAGGCCGAGACCGAATTTCTTCCCGTTATTTGACCCTCATTCTCTCCCAGCTCTAATTACCACGACGACGGCGAGCTACGAAGAGAAAAAAATATACGAAATAATTAGGTTAATGGATAAAATTATATATAATAATTCCGTGTGATCACAATGACCTGGTGACGGTTGTCATCGGCTGCGCATTCCGCCCCTGTCGTAGCCGCCATAACCTAACCCGTTAATACTACCAGATACAGGCGACCTACAGTTTAACGTGGAATCTGAACCACGGAGGCATTTTGGAGTACTTCACGTTACAAGCTGTGCCAGAGGTGAATGTCGGGTAAGGGCATATTAAAATCTCCGCCGAAACAGGGATTCGAACAACAGACCTTTCATTTTACAATCAGACACCTTAACCATTGAGCCACTACACCGCTTATAGATAAAATTAATGTAGCATTCACTACGATGTTCCTTTAAAAAATTGTCGGCCTCTACGATCGATGCGATGCTATCGGAAAAAGATGGGAATTTCACATTATTCACGATAAACTAATCTTAGCCCTTCTCCGTGGACAGCGGAATAGCCTCGCGTTGGAGGTGTTTGTCGTTAGAGTTCGGCCTCAGGCATGAAAAAAAAATACATAAAAAAAAAAAAAAAACATAAAAAGTACGAAATCTTGAATATCTTTTTATCATTATAATTCTTGTCCTATCATCCTTATGTTTAAAAGTAACACTAATTATCTTCAATGCCAATATTTAATTTTTGTTGGCCATACCATAAGCCATTTCGATTAGGATTTTATACCCAATTCATGTAGGCCTATGACTTACTTCTTTGGTGACACATGTATGTTACGTCATACATGTCACATTTAATATGAAAATGTTTATACAAGTAATGTATTCACGTAGACCTGTTTGGAACGTAGCAGCTTTGGTTCACTTACTTTTCTCTCTGGCCTTTCCGCTTGAGTCGACGCCACGTAATTTAGACGTTGGCGCCGCCGTAAGCAGTACCTTTCCCCCACAGTGATAAAGAAGCCATCGGGGCGGACCGCAAATGCGGCTAGCCACTACCGCGAACGATTCCCTCCGCACCGGTAAATAGTTTCTCGCAGGAGGGCAGTAAAAACAACCCCACCGAACTTGTTACTCCGGCCTGGCGAGGCGGGGCCGTATACAGTTGTTAGGCACACGGCCGCTGGCTGCGCTGTTTTTTGGCAGACGGAGCGAAGTTTCCTTCCGCACAGTGGCTGTCCCATCCACAACATGGCTGCCGCGTTCCCACCCCCGGACTTGGGAAAATAGGAGGGCGCCCTCGTTAGTAAAGGGACATCGATTGGCCGCGGGGGTGGAACAAATCGGCAGTCAACATGCGGCTTCTGTGGCCAACCAGTCCTAAGGCCACAGAAAGTGTCTGATGAAAGAAGGGCGGAGGGTGGCAACTTCACAGTCTGTGTACACGAAGAAAGCAGAACAGCGTTTTATTAAACTTAAATTTAACTGTTTCCTTTCCCATGCATCATATACATTATTTCTAAACTTTTATATATATAAGTGAGGAATCATTTTAGATATTAAGTTCACCGCGTTGGTATCAACGAGAACTTTTCAAAATCCAACCAATAAAAGGTAAAATTTGGGAGCGTCCATAAACTACGTGGCTTGGTCTAGGAGGACATGGATAAAAAGCTAGGCTGGACTACGTGGGGGGAGGGGGAGGTTAGGAGCTAAGTCTCATAGCTTCAAATAACTACATGTATGGATAAAGAATATAGCGGAAACATCTTGGTCAATTGAAAAGAAATAAACAAAAGCAACTGTTAGGTAATATGCAAAGTTAAATGGAATACATACCTTTGTAGAGGTTGGCTGCAACTTAAAACATATTGAACCATTACAGAAACATGAATAAGTGTCTTAAGTTCTTAGTTGCTATAATAGAGACTTCTCTGGACAGAGTGAAAACATCTCTGGCCACTGTTACCCTTCCAACGAAGGCCGGGCCAGTGTTGCCAATTTAGCGACTTTGCCGCTAGATGTGATGACTTTTGCTTAAGTCTTAGCTACAAAAAAAAAAACGTTTTGACGACAAAAATGGTTTAGCGACTTATGTGGCGACTTTTGGAGTAGAAGTGAAAACAGTTCCAGAGCCAATAATGGATACATTTTTTGTCAACTCGACACAGAATTATACAGTGCCAAAAGATATATATGGAAAACGACAAACGCGCTTGCCACCAAATTCAAACTTTATTTAATTATAGTTCAATTCGTATTTGCTCTAGCTTTAGCTATGTCAAAAAAATCAAAACATCCAATTTTCTTTTTAATCTAAGTTTTATATTTATTTGTTAAAAAACTCTAGCTTTAATTGAATGTTAAACTTTTTTGAGTGATTTCGGAAATCTTCTAAGTTTATATTTAGCTAAAAAAGTCAACTTTTTTAAAATAAAATTTGAATGTAAAAATCTTCATGTTGAATTTGAAAAAAAACTATGCGCGACTTGCGCGCCAAAATTAAGGTACACAAACAGAATACATGTATACAAGGTATACTAATCTAATCTCAGCCAAGGTTACTAGTAACCTTGATCTCAGCACCTGCTTAGCATTTAGGGCATTTAGTAAACCTGAACACGACCATTGGCTCTGTAGTAACAATTCAGAATTCACTGACTATTGAAAAACGTACCGTATTATCGTCTATAACTCGTCGATCTATACTTGAAATTTTCAATTTTTTAACTTAATTTTTTTTTCAAGTTGACAAAAAACATACGTAAAATTAAGTAGTAATGAAATTTATTTCTGTCCAACTACATCTTAGTTCTCGAAGTGTTAATTTGTAATTGAAATATTTCTACCAGTAGTAACAAAAAAGTAATGTGGTCAGGGAATCCCCGAACTTTTTGTACACTGAACAATCGGCTACTGGTGGAATTAATTTTAGCGACTTTCTAGCGACTTTTGATCTTGAGTCTAGCGACTCGAATTTCTAGGAGTTGGTAACACTGGGCCTGGCGCGTCTAGTTGTAGCGTAACGGACGAAATGACAAGTTGGCCTTATGACCAAACTGACATTTTAAATACCATTCATGACCGAATTCAATTTCCAAATTAGTATCCATTTCTGAATGGAAAACCTGAGCGGACTAAGAGTATCTCTTCCCTTAGATAACTTAGCTGTATTTGTTTAAAAAGTCAAGAGCAATTTCTTTGTATTGAAAGACTGAATAATTTTCAAGAACTTTCAGTCAACAAATTTTGTGAATATTCTCGAAAACATCATGGCGCGCGATATTTCATGTAATATGTATGACAGAGCATCAAATCATTTAAATAAAAAATCGTTCTCTCTTTGTATAAGTAAATCGTTTTGAATAATTTTGACATTTCCTACAAAATTTCAACATGTTAATTGCTTTTATTAATATTTCGTATTTCATTGATGACCTTCATTTTTCTGTGTATTGTAAGACGAGGCATTGCTTTTTATTTGATTTGATGCTGTCCGTATTCTCACTAGAGATATATGTGCCTCCACCTGTATGTCATTTGAGCGCCCAATAAATGTAAGCGAATGACATTTCTTTGATGAAACAAAAGGTATTACAAAGGTTTCACCCTATTTCTTAGGGACTTTAATTATAATTTCATATCCGTAGTGAGAGGTTATTTTTAATTATGCAAGATATCATGGTAATCGATCCTGAAACCACTTTCCGCTACACCATCTTATATTTATTTTTGTTTGCTGATCAAAGTTACTTGAAAATGTAAAAGTTTCTGCTAACTCTTACTGGAATAAATTATATTTCCTTTAATTTAAATTCGTATCAACACTTTACTGGAATAAACGCTATTTGGCATAAGTAGTACAGCTGTCGTGTTGAAAACATTTAAATGATGTTAATTTCAGGACTAGAACAAATATTATTACAGTGCCGTATTTAGTAATTAAGCATCATCTGTAAAGATCTAGCTCCACCATACATAATAATTAACAGATAAACATTTGAACGCTAAAATTTGAAATTACTAGTTACAAAATATATGAAAAATTTGTATCCCCTTATCTGCCTGCTTGCTTCAGATTTCTTTCATAACATTTCCATGATATATCGTATTTTCCGGTTTTTCTTCAATTTCTCCTAATTAGCAACTTATGCTACTTTAGAAGGCCGTTTATCCGGAATGTTATGTCCCATATATTTTCTTTAGTATCTCGATCAAATGCCACAATTTTACTATAATATGTCTCGAATTGGATTAACAGATGCTAACAATAGTAATCAATTTGTAACGACTGAAAATAGCAATGGTACTCGTTGATTTTGTTGGTTAAAACCAGATATTGTTTTCATAAGAATTTAGGAAAGAGATTTTAAGTTTTTCTGTAAATTTTTCAATCAGGATACTATTTCCGAAACCCTGTATAGCTACATATGTTAAATTATTGCTTACTAACAGCTAAAATATTATTTATTTGTTGCTAAATATGGAAATTATTTTATGAATCATAGAATTATCCTGAAACTTTGCGTTTATAAGTTTCTTTTAATTATTTACTTGGATAAACTTTGTATTTGTATTTCTGCCTAAGGTCTTGATTTTATTGGTTTGTCTATTGACAGAAACATCATAATTTTCCCCGTAAGTTCTTACATGCAAACTAGGCGAAAATTTCATCTGCTTTTTTATGATACTAGGAGAAACCACTTGCGTTGTTTCTAAATTCTTGTATTAACGTCACTTTAAAACTGAACGCAACATGAACAATACCACAGTCTAACACGTCATATACTAAGAAAGTAATTGTGCGGGTGGAAAAATCTGCTAACGCTTGAGATAATAATTGAGAAGTTCCGTTGCTAAGATCTGATGGGATGACGTTCTCGTTGAATATCTTGCAAAATTTACCAAAACCCAGTTTTAATTTAATTAGTTTTTAGGCTTTTTGCTTCGTCTGTTCCTTCCAATAGGAAAGCACTATAAGCTGAAGTTTACTACAGAAAATCACCGCACTTTACAAATATTTATTTACTGCTAAAAAAATATCTTCACTCCCCTCAAAATGGAAACCACTGAAAATGCATATATATTCCTTTCATTTTCTGTCTTAAATACTCGCTATACGTTGACTTGAGCATTCCAATATTGATAATTGTCAATGGTTTCGTAGACGATGAAGTTCGCAGTTTGATGTTTTTTTCCGCCCTCAAATCGATGTACATCCAAATTTCTCGATGTCACATCTAAATAAAACATATTATGGTACTCTTGGGATAATTGCTTGTACGTTTTATAAACTAATACCTGAGTGACCGATCTTCGCTCAGCATCTTCCGATTTCTGTTCAGTATGCAAGATTTCATCAAACCTTTAGAGCAGTTTGTGATAAATTAATTTTATCCATTTACAAGAGTTGGTCGTATAATAGTATTAGATTGGACAGATTAAATATAGTACCTCGGTGACCGATCTTCGCTCGGCAGTAGATGTATAAGGGGCGTGGGCGCCACTGGCCCCCTAGCGGCGATAGTGGAACTAATGTGTCGGCGCTAGTGTTCCCCAATGTTAATTAATGTTAATTGATTTTAATTGATTTTAATTGATTTTAATTGATGTTTAATTGATTGCGTGGGGGCCTTAATTGATGTTTAATTGAATTGCGGGGGGCCTTAATTGATTTTAATTAATTGCGGGGAGCCTTAATTGATTTTAATTAATGCTAATTGAATTGCGGGGAGGGGGTCTCACATCTGTAACCTCAGATTGATCTTATTATTTCCTTATGGACCTGTGTGTGAGCCCACTTTTTCCCCATGTATTCTTATGGACGTATGTGTGAGCCCACTTTTTCCCCCTCCCCCCCCCCTCCCCGCCGCGCACGTGCCGCTAGGGTGTGGTGGCGCTAGTGTTCCCCATGTATTCTTATGGACGTATGTGTGAGCCCACTTTTCCCCCTCCCCCCCCCTCCCCGCCGCGCACGTGCCGCTTAGGGTGTGGTGGCGCTAGTGTTCCCCATGTATTCTTATGGAAACCGGGAGTGAGCCCACTTTCCCCCTCCTCGCCGCGCACGTGCCGGTAACTAATTGAATGCGGGTTCGTAATTGAACGCACACAGCTGCGCTACACCCGAATTTTCGCTCCCCACGCAGCTGCAGGATTGCGGGTCCGTAATTGATGCGCCACACTCCGGGAAGCCCTTTAATTATCGCTCCCCACGCAGCTGCAGGATGCGGGTTCGTAATTGAATGAGCACAGCTGCACCACACTCGAATTATCGCTCCCCTCGCAGCTGCATGATGCGGGTTCGTAATTGAATGAGCACAGCTGCACCACACTCGAATTATCGCTCCCCTCGAGCGACTGTGTGACTCATGTCTCCCACTATGACAGCTGCAACCGGAACACCCGGTATATTGACCGCCCATTTATGCGCTTCAGTATTTTTAGATCACAACAAAATTAACGATATCTCTAACTACCTCCATTTTTACACCCACCATCTGAGACATTGGCGTTTTCCATGCTTATTCATAATTGCTTCTGTCTTGCTACTAAATAAGATATTAGATTTGAACTGATATAAATGTCACCACCGAGGTTGGTGGTGTAAACGGTTAGCGTTCTCTGGCCCGCCCGGGTATCCAGATTTGGGTTTTCCATGGTTTCCCAAGTCACTCCATGAAAACGCCTGGATGCTTCCTTCAAAAGGCCGTGGCTGAATTCCTTCCAATTCCTTGCCCCCCATCATTTCCCGTCTATAAAGACATCGCTGTTAAGGAGAACATTAAAAATAAAAAAACACAAGTTATCATTGTGTTATAGTCTAAATTACGAGATACCACTTCCTGAACTATCAATGGAAAATAACCTTCTGGTTTTTCCAATACCTTTCTTTTCTTCCACAATACCTGCAAAATGTGTTCTACAACAGCCGATTTAGTTGGTTGGCCTGGTTCTGCCTATCACTGATGTTCTTTATTTATTACTAGCTGGAGGTAACCCGGCTTCGCTCAGAGAGTTGATGTGAGATAGTGTAGTAATTGTAATAAAATGATAAACATTAAAATGTAAGAGGTAATTTTTTTTTATTGAAATCATTTTCTAACTTTTCGAATACTTGTTTATAAACACCATTTTTCATTTTGTTATCCGGGGTATATATGTACAAATTTTTATAATTTTCTATTCGATAGTATAGACCGCGAGAGAAGCAGGAGTCTTTGGGGTTGATGCCGCAATGTTTTAAAGTTTGTCTTTGCGCTGTGTTAATTGTAAAACTATAGGATAATTTGATTGGAAATTGCAGTCTTTTCAGTAAAGATCAGAGTTATTCTGAGGATTAATACTATGTGTTTCGATTCTGGAGTTTCCCCCGGTCATGTAATGTAGAACTTCCTGTGGAGGTGCTTCCAGTGGTGGTGATCGAATTTTTCCATTCATGCAACAGAATCCTGGTGTTTCTCCACTGAATTTTTTCGCGTTGCAAAATTGTTAGATGTTATCCATTTTTCCGATTACGAAGTGGTTGTGTTTGTTATTTTGTTTTGTCGGGTCGTAGTGGAGTGCTTCATTTTTCAGGTTATACTGTTTACTTGTCCTCGTCCGCGCTTCTCGTAGGGTGATATTTTCATGGGTGGCTTGCGTCCGCAGTCTTCTATTATAAGATTGTGTCGCAATTCTTGATTCTTTAATTCGTTCATTTCGTTGTGCTTCTCACGGTGCTCATTCACGTTCGCTGAGAACATAAACGTGCCTCGCGCTCTTCGACTGTTTCGTTGATTCGCTGTTCTTTTTGTTTCGTTCGTTGGCAACGTAAACGTGCCTCGCGCTCTTCGATTGTTTCGTTTTTTTCGCTGTTCTAGAGGGCGAAACTTCCACCCCCTTCTATCTTCAAAATCACGCCCTTGAGGTAAAAATCAGAAACCTTCTTCATGTATAAAGGTTGAAGGTTACCACGCCATTTAACCCCCTTGATCGTACCGGGACTCGTTTTTTTTAGTTTTAGCGGCACGCACATTGTACGCTTACTTTTATAATATATATTGATTTCGATATTATTTCGACCTGCCGAATTGTTTCCACTACGTACATCTTTCCACATTACCATAGAATTTTGTATACTCCCGGGCACAGTGGTCTTTGACAGAGCAGATTATTTCATATTTTATTTCTACTGGCTTTTTTTTTGTTTTCGTTGACAGTCAAATTGAGTCTTTTTGGCTTACAGATGACAAAAATTCTTCGGTTGTTCTGCCATGAGCGACGTTTAGTCAACAGGCTCTGTTGCCTTCATCAGGCGAAAAGGTCGAAGTTGACACTGCGACAGCAAGTCAAAATCGCCTGAATCCTTTAACGAACTACTTAGTTTCTCAGTCGTAACAGCCTTACCTAAGGACAGGACTGAACACGTGAAATGACTGCAGCAATAACTAGCATGATTCGTGAGATGCAATGTTGTGGATTCACATTCGGGAGGACGTGGGTTTGAATCCCTGCCCCGGCATTTGGGAGGGTGTGGGCTCGAATCCCCGTCCGGGCATCCAGATTTGAGTTTTCCATGGCTTCCCCAAATCACTCCAGGCGAATGATGGGATGATTTCTTCATTTGCCATGGCCGAATTCCACCCCGTTCCTCGTCCACTGTCCTTTTCCCCGCCTCTAAAGGCCTCGATGTCGACGAGGCGTAGAACCATTAAAAAAATAAATCCCCGACCACCAACTCCAGTTGAATGCCGAGTTATTCATTCAAAATACCATGCCTAAATTCCTTCCCAGTCCTTGCCGCCAGTCCTTTCTCGCGTCCAATGACCTCGTTGTTGACGAGACTTAAAAAAGAAAAAAAAATATCAAGAAGAATTGTGTTGGGGCGTGCAGAGGCTACCGTGAGTGTGTCTTGTTGCCTTCAGTTGAGGGCTATGCCTGCTTAATAAATTCAGCATTGGAGTGAGAGAGGATGCTCAATAATGAAGCCGACATGTTCCTTGGATATTCCAGTATGGTTTGCGATACGCTTTTTGAGTGATTCACCGGTCGAATCAAATTGTTGATGTATGCGATGATCATCGTTTTGCTGAAGTGATCGGACGTCGGCTGCATTTATCATCTACAATTATGGCCTTTACATTCTCGCAATCACCAAATTTTAGTGCCAATCGATTTACAGTATACCTATCAACGGCATTGCCGGTATAAACAGCATTGAAACGACGATGAATCGTAGTAGGAATCACTTTGTCAGCAGTTAAAAATTCGATAACAGCACGATGTTTAACTCGCGTTGGCACAACACTAGAACACTTCTCCATAATTCCGGACAACAAATCCTTACTTCTCAGTACTTTCAAATAAAATGTAATGTCGCTTGGTATGTATGGTCTGGCGTCAGAGTTTTTCAGTCGTAACAGCCTTACCTAAGGACAGGAATGAACACGTTTACCTCCACCACCACGGACTAGACCTGATTACTACCCAAATGGACTGCTAGTGCTGTGTATCAGCTCAATGCTGGTGATTCTAAGCGTTTGACGATAGGTTTATCGTCCAAACACGACGTCAAAATCGTTGCCTCCTTCAAAAAGGCGAAGGCTGAATACCTTCCCGTTCCTTGTCTCCATTCACATCCCGCCTCTAATGACCTCGACTTCGACAAGGCGTAAACCATAAGTTAAAAAAGAAAAAAAAAATCTTATCAGAGTTATTGCTTGTATGCCGGTCTGAATATCTACTCTGATGTGTGAGTTTTTAAAGCAAAGTAATGAATCAGCAGTTGTTGGAGATGTAGGTTATACTGAATGCGTAGAGACGTCTGGCTTATCACAACATCAGCAAAGTCAGTTCTGAACAAGGGAAGTTAGAGTAATATCTCCTCCACAAACCAGTCTAAAAACTTTACGAGACAAAGTTTTATATTCGTGCTGTAGTATCCCCCAAGATTAATACGAAAGATTTTACACAATTTCTAACAGTCTGAACGTTGGCTATATAAAAGTGACGATGTTATTATTATATCACCGAAAACGTGCATCGGATGTCGAAAGTCAAGAGGATCATAGAATACCGAGCCTGGTGGGTGAGCAGTAACGTTCGGATATATCGTTCGCGAGGATATGCAGCACGGTTTTAGAGTCAGATTTTCTTTCGTTTCCCAAAAATCACTCGAGGCTAGTGTCGGGATCGCCCCGTGCAGTACTCCTTTGAGAGTATTTTTTTATATGCCGATAATATGCGGATAATATTATCGATGAAAGGTGTTGACAGTGTGTGTGTACAAACGCCGAAATCACCATAACAACTACAACCATCAGTAGGAAGGCAGAACTTATGTTAAGTCAGGTTAATACAGAATGTTAAAGTGTTTGTTATAGTTGGTTAGAGTAAATTCAGTTTAGGTTATTTCAACTCACATTCACATGGTGTCACTGATGCATGGCAATCCAAAAGTGTTTGCTGAGGCGGCTTGGGCCCCACCGCGGCCTAAGAGACCGGTATTTTGCACGACCTAAGAAGATCCGGTATTTTGCGCGCCGGTTATCCGGATACAACGCGTTTGTATTTTTTCTACGCAGCAGCCGCTTACTGTGGGGCCCAAGCCGCCTCAGCAAACACTTTTGGATTGCCATGCATCAGTGACACCATGTGAATGTGAGTTGAATAACCTAAACTGAATTTACTCTAACCAACTATAACAAACACTTTAACATTCTGTATTAACCTGACTTAACATAAGTTCTGCCTTCCTACTGATGGTTGTAGTTGTTATGGTGATTTCGGCGTTTGTACACACACACTGTCAACACCTTTCATCGATAATATTATCCGGTAAGTGTGGTGAGCACTGAGCTGTATTGCAAAGACATGCTATCCTCTGCCTATCATGTAACACCTCAGTATGGACGTCGTGTGTGGAGTCCCTTTCCTTCAGTTGCTTGTATGTATGTGTTGACGTATGGAATTGTGGTATATGCATGGAAATATGTGTGTGTGCGTGTTCGTGTGTGTCTGATTATGGTGTCTACTCGAGATTTTTCCATCAGTGGCCACCTATGTAGATGTAATCAGTTGGGTGTGAAGAGCACTGAGCTGTGTGGCAAAGACATGTCACACTTCATACATCCTGTAACTATTCAGTCTGGACGTAGGGTGTTCAGTCACTTTCCTCCAGTTACGTGTACGTGTGTGTTGATGTATGGAACTATGTGTATGCGTGGATATGTGAGTGTGTGTGTATGTGTGTCTTCCGATGTCGTTGTGTGTCTATCACTATAGGATTCTACTCGACTTTGAGATTTCACAGTCACTGGCTACCTATAAGTTGATGATACATGCAATCTATTGGGTGTGATGAATAATCCGTATGGGATAAGCACTGATGTGTATGGTGAAAACATGTCATCCTTTGCACACACTCTAACGTCTGTCTGATGGTTTTTTAGTTAGTTATATTTTTGTGTGCTTGTGTGTGGTGACGTATGGATTTGTATGTGACACCTAGTATGAATATGGGAGTTATGATATCTGTCTGATGACCATATGTCTACCCTGATACTCGTGGTAAGTGGGCAAATATTACTGAATGGCAGAAAAGGCTTGTGGTGTGGGATAGAGGTGGTGCTGATGATGTGTACAGTTTTGTACCTAGTACCCACGATATTGAATGGCAGTGAGGTCTGTAGTGTGAGTTAAATGATACGACGTTGATGTGAAGAGTTTGGTACTTGGAACACATGTTACTGATGTTTTTGGTCAGTTATGAGCCATGGGGGGGTTCTACCCCACTTTTTCGTCGCCTGTCTCATGCATGAACTGTAATTAATGATGGTATCTGAAACAAACCCGCCCCTTGGATATAACAGTTTCGATAGAGTTAACGTCTAAGCATGATTTTGAACCGGTTGTGGTACTCAAAAATGTAGGACACAGTACCAGAGTTACACTGACTTATGAAGAATAAAACGTGCTAATCCAAGTTTGGACGTAGTGTCCGACTTATTCAACACCGCATGCCCCAGATCGTAGTTCCACGCGAGAAACACACAGTCACCTGCCGAACGGTTGCTGGGGTTAAAATAGTATCTTCTTACCCAAATACTGAGCCTAACAACCAACGGTGATTCATTTTTGGAGGAACCTCATCAGCGTGCAACTCGCAGTGACCGGCGCCTTGGCCGTTGCCCACGTCGAACTCAATACCATAGACTTGTTAGCCGCGACATAGGCAGAGTGCACGGTAAGTCGAAACTCTGTTACTTTTGAATGTCCATAACTTATCGAGGACTCTTGGTCAAAAATACAAGAAAAAATTGTCTCAAATGGCTAGGAATAATAATAATAAAAAAAAACATCCCTTCCTACGGACAAAAACAACACTAGCCGTGTTTTTCGCTGTCGCAGCTACTATAGGCGATAAACGGCTATTTGCGTCTAAAGTGGTACTACAACAGATTCTAATGAACAGCCGGATCGGGAATTGAACTCTCCACCTCCACATGACAGTCCCAATCCTAAAAAACTCACCTACCGGGCACGGTAGTTATATCGGCATATAAAAAATTACTCTCAAAGGAGTACTGCACGGGGGCGATCCCGACACTAGCCTCGAGTGATTTTTGGGAAACGAAAGAAAATCTGACTCTAAAACCGTGCTGCATATCCTCGCGAACGATATATCCGAACGTTACTGCTCACCCACCAGGCTCGGTATTCTATGATCCTCTTGACTTTCGACATCCGATGCACGTTTTCGGTGATAATAATAATAACATCGTCACTTTTATATAGCCAACGTTCAGACTGTTAGAAATTGTGTAAAATCTTTCGTATTAATCTTGGGGGATACTACAGCACGAATATAAAACTTTGTCTCGTAAAGTTTTTAGACTGGTTTGTGGAGGAGATATTACTCTAACTTCCCTTGTTCAGAACTGACTTTGCTGATGTTGTGATAAGCCAGACGTCTCTACGCATTCAGTATAACCTACATCTCCAACAACTGCTGATTCATTACTTTGCTTTAAAAACTCACACATCAGAGTAGATATTCAGACCGGCATACAAGCAATAACTCTGATAAGATTTTTTTTTTCTTTTTTAACTTATGGTTTACGCCTTGTCGAAGTCGAGGTCATTAGAGGCGGGATGTGATGGAGACAAGGAACGGGAAGGTATTCAGCCTTCGCCTTTTTGAAGGAGGCAACGATTTTGACGTCGTGT